>CAKAOI010029291.1:1453-33582 GCA_916701655.1 Sebastiscus albofasciatus
CGGAGTGATGGTGGGAGGGGGCGGATGGGGTAGCAACATGAGAAATGTGTTTGCCCTGAAGGCAAAGTGCAGAGAAGAGTCTTTAAAGATTCTCTGTGCTGACAGATGGTAGTGATGGCTGACAGACACTGTCTCACATGAAGGAGATCTGCTGGAGACGAGTTCAATCGTGATCACCTTCCTTCCCATCATTCTCCGATCAAGATAAATAAATAAATAAATGAATGAGCCGCCAATTAAATGTGCATAAAACATACGTCAAACATACGAGCACACGTGTCTTTCCATACGGTAAAAAATAAGAATCGCTGCGAGTGCGAAAGAGAAAGGAAACAAGCTTTAAGTGGCCTTTCTCCTCTCACCTCTTCCCCAGAGGAGGAGGAGGAGGAGGAGGAGGAAGGGTGGAACTCCCACATCTTGATGTGGTTATCAGCTGGTGCCAGGGGTTTGTGTGTAAAGTTCATCCTTTTGGCCTAATTAACTGATGCCTCCTCTGTCACTAATGAGGATCGTTACAGGTGGGACAATACGGAGAAGTCCTCACCCTGACATATCGTATGACATTTCCTATACCGACATATATTTAAGTAATGAAGACGGAGGGCGATAGGAAGTGTATATGAGGAGGAGTAAAGAAATAAATAGGTAGGTCACAGTGAAATGGGCACTAATGTCAAAGAATAGCTTAATGTCTTTTCCAGGAGTGCTTATCATCTCTCACAGTCTGACAAAGTTAAGCCACACATGTACAGCGCTGTCAGTGGCGTGCTGTCATACATTTTTACATGCACTTACCTACATGCACTCAAGCCCAGACCTCACTCCACCCCTGCAGCCCTCTCATGAATTATGGCCTTGCAGTTTGAGAAGTCATTGATAGGAAGGGCCGAACAGGAGTAGAGGAGGAGGAGGAGGAGGAGGGAAGTGAAGAAAAAAAAAAAAGAAAAAAAAAGAAAATCAATCGGAAGCGTCTCAATTAATCTGGCGAGTGGCGGATTGATTGCAGCCCTAAACTGGGTAAACAGGATTGTCTATTTAAGGGCCATGATCCCTTAATCATCACTTTAGCTCAAATAGACCAGGATCGCCACATCTGCTGGCCTGGCCTGATGCAGATGCCAGGGCCTCGCCTTTCAACTTCAGCCTCCCCTCCACCCCACACCCCCTCCTCTTCTCCCCCTTTTCCTCCCCTGCTCCCCTTCACCTGTGATGGACGGACAAGGCGCATGTGGCCTGGAGCGTTCTCGCCCCAAATTGCCGACGTGGGACTGCTCCGAATGGTCCAAGCTGAACCCTGACCAACGCGCAAGCTGGGGCCCCTGGTTTGTGGCTTTGCTGAAATGGCTGCTATCGGGGTTGAATACAAAACATGGTATTATGGCTCGCTCAGCTCGCCATGAGGACCGTATCATAAGGCTGCAAGCGGGGTGGATGGAGGAGGAGGAGGAGGAGGAGGAGGAGGAAAGGGGTGGTGGGGGGGGTGCGTGCACTTGCGAGCCTGTACCAGAAGCCCAGGCTCTCGCGGCATAACATGAATTACAATGGGGGATGTTTTACGGCTGGATGCAGAGTGTAAAGGACCTGAGGGTGCAGAGACGCAGCTCTGAGAAGATGGCTGAGGCCAGATGAATAGTATACCTCACTCTGAGCGTAGTCATCACCATACGGGAATATCACTGTATCTCCTCCTCCTCCCTCCCTCTCTCTCTTATTGTCTGGAGTGCCAGAGTTGCCCAGGCTCCATTCTCTAGAGCCTGATTGAAGAGGCTCTCCTCTCCTCCTCACCGGTTTGATTTACTTAGGCTATCTGTGGGAATTGGGCTGGAAGCTTCCTTATTAAGAGGAGACTGTCTGAAGGGTTCCACTGACTGATTGGGCAATTGAAGGGAAGGCACGTGAGCGGAGATACAACAGCTATCGCTATCTCCAACAACACACACACAACCGCATACAAACACCCCAGTGGTTTATGTATGAGGTCTAGCAGGCACATGTCTGTCACAATTCTTGGTAGCCAGCTTCAGCCCAGTAAACCGGACGGATCTATCTCTATAAAAGGCTCTTAAATCGCTCCCCGGTGGTGACTAGCATGCATTCAGCGGCTGCTCCCACACATCCTGTACACGCACCGACACACTTGTGAGGAAAAAGGAAAACAAAGCTCAGATCCGATCCGATCCTTTGGCTGAAGATGGAAACAGCTGAAAGACAAAAAAACCTGCTGTGTGTCTGTGTGACTGTAATGACAGCCCATCATTTACATTTTAGACACAGGCGCACACACACGCGTGCACATACATTACACACACTCCCCCTCCTTTTGCTTCCTAAACACCCATGTTGAGCAACACAAGCTCAAAGAGGAGAAACGGCGCTGGAGGGAAGCTGAACACAGAGATTCAGTTTTTTTTTTTTTTTTTTTCGAAGTCACCCGGCCCTGCGGTCACACAGACGAGCCGGCATGAATACAAAATGTAGCGAATTCCACCACTCTCACTTCATCTGAGAGACAAAAATGAAGCCAGAGAACAAGAAATCTGGTTATGAAGGAGAAGAAGAAGGAGGGGGGGGGGGGGTGTAGGGAACGCATTCATCAAATTATCCCTGCCCATTGACGGCTGTCTGTGCCCAGAGGCCCGTCCTCTCCCATATGCGCTGAATACATTTGCGCCAAAGACACCTCTTTAAACAAAACTCTTTCCTCCCTTGCTTTACACCGACGTCTTGAAACGCACGATTCACAAGACCTGCTCGATGACCTCAATTTGCTTCCGTCTCTGTATCTGTAATAGCCCATCTGTTTCTTCCGACTCATAAGCAAAGCGCCGTCGTCGCAATCTAATATCATAGCACTTATTTTAGACACAACAGATAGATATGGATTGCAGCGGTAACTGTGATTGTGTTTTCGATGATTCTAAGGAAGCAATAAAACCTATCAATAAAAATTCAAAGTGGTTCAGACTTGATACTCTCGGCAGCTAATGAAATGAAGGTGACATATCGCGGGATGCATGAGAGAGAGCAGTGTTTCCTGGAATTCCCCGACTTTCCGTGACAAACGTCAGCTCGTCATCCGTCTATATACCGCGTGACGGAGCGGGGCTCGGCCGCATTCGCATTCAGCCATATGTGCCTCGTAAAGATTAGCCTTCATCTTAATCAATTCTGTAAATTATTTCATCATGCAGGGGAAATCACATCAATATAGCCTGGATATGTATATGTTTATTTCTTCCGGTCGCTTGCTATTCTGTATACAGAACGTGTGCGTGTTATGAATATTTATACTTTTTGCTGATGCATAATGTTGTCTGTTTATCCCAATGAAAAGGATTGTAATGATCAAACAAAATTACCATTTATGACAGTTATGGTTCCCTCCTAAGACTGGCTGAATTATTAATGAGCGCCATTGATTCCTTGGTCTAAAGAAGGTGAACTGGTGTAATTCCATAAGTGCCATAGTGTAGATTGGTCTGTTAGCTCTGCCTCTCCTGCTCACTCCATCTCATCCTCCATTTGTACCTTTCACCAGTGCGACCAGGGCAGGGTCTTTCCTGTAATTCCATTACCGCTGCTACTATGGCATCCCATCATCCCGCAGGACAACTTAGGGACCACTTAGAGACTTGTGCACGTTTAGCTGCGTTACAGTAATGCTGCCAACTGGGCAACAAGCACTATCTATCACTATCTAACAAACAGCAGCTGTGGATGGATCAGTTTAAAAGACACTAGTGGGACAAAAATAGAATGGAAAACACATCAAGACAGAACAGAAGCAAACACAACAGGATCACATAGAATCACAGTTAAGATTAACCTTACATTACCCTGGCAAATTAGCAAAACATAAAAGACATAATGACACAAGACAACACACAGGGAAATTATACATAACATATAACACATAAGATGACAAAACACAATAACTTTCAAACAAATCTAACAACCACATAACTCATTACATAACGACTGGTAATGATTTCTATGATGCCGATGTCTATAATGCATTAAACATAGTCCTTTAATGTGTTTTAATGTGCTTATAGCACTGTGTAATTACAGTTATAAGCACTCTTGAAAATTCATAATGCTTTTTGCAATGACCATATTGTCTTATAATTCCCATAGTTGTAATACATTATGATATTTTATAATGCATTATAATCACTATTATAACGCATTATAATGTGATTATAAGTTACTCTACGTGGTCATTGTTTGCTTTAAGTAAAGTGCAGATTTATTTGACAATATTTTGTGCTGTTCTTGCATAGATTTAATATTTCTTCACTTTACTTAAAGCAAACAGAGACCGCATATAGTATCTTATAATCACATTATAATGCATTATAAAAAAAGATTATTACAAGTAACTATGATCCTTGCTAAAAGAAAATGTCAGCGAGAGACCAGCAATTATGAAGTATTATAATCATTCACCTTACAAGTCATTATAAAATGCTTAATAATGCTTTGATTATTGTTATAAAGCATTATGAATATGTATGAGTGCTTATAACTATAACTATACAGTGCTATAAGCATATTATAGCGCATTATAAGTATGCGTTATGTATATATATATACATGCGCATCATAGTAAGGACAAACAATAACAAATAAATACGACATAACATAACATTTATATGAACATAAAAACATTTAACATACAGCAGCATATTACAACACATAAAGACACATGACAAGGACCATAAATAACACATGACCTGATGACACTTAACAAAGAAACATGACATACCAACACGTTTACTAGAGTCTCAATCAATTAGTCAATGAAACAAACAACAAAAATGCAACAAATCCTCACATTTGAGAACTTTCAACCAACAACTTTTTTTTTGCTATTTTCCCTTAGAATATAATTTTACAATTAATCTGCAGTTGTAACTGATTAGTTTCCTGTTGATTCCTAACAACATAGTGGCACAGAGCAGAGCTGAGCTGAACAGAGCGGAGCAGAGGACCTATCAGCGTATAATGGTTTATTTTAGTGCTGTGATGGCTCAGTGGATTAGAGTGTGACCACAGCGGACTCTGTGATGGGCTGAGGAAGTGCTCCCCCCCCCCCACACTGGGCTCGCTGCTGTACTCAACAGATTAGCAGCCTTTGTTACACAAGTGGTGTTTTCTGAGAAAAGGACAGGGTGTCTGAGAGGCTGGCTGAGGGCTGAGAGGAGTGAGTGAGAAAACACACACATACACACAACAAAAGCTCAACGGATCAGGCCCAGATCTCATCAGCAGCCCACTTTAGAGCACTCGTTTGTCCCCTCCATCTCGCAGAGGCTCGGACCGAGTCCTCCTATGCCGGGCGCGCTTTGGCTGATCAGCCTCACTCATCTCCACCTACGCCCGAGCGAGGGTAAAAGGAAGGAAGGGTCAAGCGTGGGCTCACCCAATAAACCCGCCTCCCCCTAATCACCCTTCTCTCACTCCTCCCTTCTATCCCTCCATCTCCAAGCCAGAGTGCATAAATCTGCCCTTCTTGACAGCTGCAATCAACAAGGGCCGTAGTGAACCATGTGTAATGGGCGGTTAAGACAGGGGCGTAGGGGAGCGGCAGAATTTACAGCAACAATTATAGCCCCCATACAACGAGATGCCTCGGGGGCGGGGAGCCGCTCAGGAAAAAAAGGGGTTGGGGGTTTCAAGTGAGACGCAGGTACGTCCCCATTGCAGCCAGCCACTCACAGCAGCCTCATTGTAATACATTTGGATCTCTAGCAGAGCAGTGCAATGAATTCCCCAGCGATGCAAGAGAGCAATTGCCTCGCAGCAAAGCCAGAAATCTGGTATAGGAGAAGGCCCGCGAAAAAATAATGTGTAAGAGATAAATGGTGACAAGTGTGAGGAGAATACATGGATAATCCTTTTCAGCGAGTGCTAATGCTACACGTCTCCCTTCCTCCGCTTGTACTGTATCTCTGCTTTTGACCATATTACTGAGAAATCCCTCAACGCGCACGCTCGCTCGCCGCGCCACGAGAAGAATGTGACGATATTTCAACCGAGTGTGGAGCTTTTCATATATTTGCCTGACCTACTCCACTAATTCATCTATCCGCGGCCCTCCCTCTCTGCATCCATCCATAACAAATGGCACTATACACCGTTGGACATGACCCGCGGAGATGTGTGTGTGTGTGTGTGTGCACATGTGTGTGTGTGTGTGTGTGCGTGTTGCCAGCGGATGCTTTTAACCATCAGTCATTTTAATCAACACGTGACCTTTTAAAAGCCATTATGACAAACAGATCAGCCATGAAAGCCGGTGACCTGGTGTGTGGCCCCGGGACGTCAGGACGCTGTTTCCCAACGTGACCCCACCCTCTCCTCCTGCCATCACACACACACATTCACACACACACACACACACACACACACACAGGAAGTGTCAGAAGAGAAAGGCAGAGTGAAACCATAACACCGCAATCTACCGATTAAAACCGAAGACGAGGAAGGCTGAATCAGGCTATTTTTGTTTCATTTGAATGGAAGCCGCTCACGTTTTTACTAATGCATCGGCAAGGGATGATAATCAGACTTACCTTTATGATATCATGTGTTATTGCACAGGCGTCAACCTGAGGTAAAGTGAAATAAAATACCTTCTAATTAGTGATTCAATGTGCAAATTCATTTAGTTTCAATGAGTGGAGAAAGTAACAATATCAGCGTTCAATTTCAAATCTAATTTTTCTGCACTGCATATTGAATTACTGAACTGCAGGGGGGGGGTGGTGGAGGACTGGGGGTGGTGGAGATAAACACTTGGTCATTTAGTTCTAAACAAGGACTGAGATTCATTAGGATTCACAGAGAGAAAAAAAAAAAAAGTTTAGATAAACTTTAGGGGGAGAAAAGAGAAATTGTAATTAGACATGAAAAATATTCCCAATAATCAAATCACATTTTGTACTCGAGGCTTTGAAATTAAATTAACTGAGTTCATATACTGGTATATCTCTCAGCCACTTTCTTCACTCTAAAATGTGTTGCCGGAACACTAGTCCCCAGAGACTAGATAGGAATCTAATTAACTAAGATCAATATTACTCAGAATTTTCTCTGTCTTTCCAGCTCTCCAGCTACTAGAGTCTCCTTTGTCTGCCAGTCTGAGGCTCACAGGAGTTTTATTTCTGCAAATGTGCTCGGTATGAGGAGGTCAACACGTGAGCTAGTCCCTCCGTCTGGGGCATGCGAGCTACAAATATGATCCTGCCTTTTTTTTTTCCCCTCCAAACAATCCCTACAATAAGGAGTGATACAAGATTTCAAATTGAATCCTGAAAAGCATTATTTTCCTTCTGTGGATAGAAATAACGGGAGTGTTTTTTTTGGGATCACGCCTTTTCAACCGTAGACATACGTGTTAAAGGAGAGACGGTTGGATGACTGGAGTCAGGCAAGCCGAACGTGCTGATTCAGGTGAAAGAAGTGCGATTTGGTGCAGGGAGAATAAGATCCCACAGCCATATGCCGTGTACAGATCAGTGGTTGGCCTTTTCCTCTCACGACGGTTCAGATTAATTACGATCATCACGTCTTGAGTCTGGGCCCCATAAATCACACTGACTTTAAAATAATGTAGTAAAATAATATTCCATATATGGCATCGCTAGAAATCCAACACCATTATCGGCCATCTTCGGAGACGAGGGGGAAATTAGATAAAATGCGAGACTCCTTATAAAAATCTTTTCTCTACGCCGGAGCATAAATAATTACATTTCTAGTAAATGGCTGGAGGTTGAGAGCCACTCAGAGCAGGACGACGACGCGGCCGTGTGGAAACGTAAAGTTCAAATAAAGTGTAAAATGGGGGATATGTGAGGTGTAGAGCACTCTCTCCCAACAACGCCGGTGCCCACAGAACATAAATCCACTCTGAGGAAATCTACAAGGCTGTCTATCAGCAAGATAAGTTGGACTGGACACAAATCCTCTCAGTCATAAATCTGCAAAGGGAGAGAGGGACAGCCCCTCAATCAAGAGTCAGCGCCCGTCAACACGTCCCCCCAGGTGAAGGCAGCGCTTACATGTGTGTGTATGTATATTTCCGCCTCTGCAAATACTCCCAACAACCACCCTGTATTACCCTACAGCCAGTGTCCCTGCAGGTCAATCCACTGTGATCCGTTTTGCTGAAGGATATGAATGTTGACACTTTATTGACATGACATGTCGCTCTTTCTAAATTACGGAAACTCCCAAAGTCCCAAAAGATGATGGGCTCCATACCGAATGCAGGTCTTATTCCTGCTCTTCTGTTTAGTGCTGCGCAGGTTTAGTCCCTTGATCAACACGGGAAAAAAAACTCTTGTGGATGCTGTTAAAGTGTTGAGCAATTTTATAACCATGTAGACCCTTTTTCACAGCAGACATGTTGTCATAGCAGGAAAAGGACAGGAGGAATTGATAACATTAAAGGTCCCATATTATAAAAAAAGTGAGATTTTCATGTTTTTGTATTATAAAGCAGGATTAAGTCCTATATAAATACTGTGAAAGTATCGAAACACTCAATCCACAGGGAAATTCACACAGCCTGTATTCAGATCTCTGCATTTGAAACAAGCCGTTGGGATTTCTGCCCATTTGTGATGTCACGAATATACAATATTTAGATCTTTGACACAATTTTAAACGTAAAACATTATAAATTTGTCCCAGTTTATTCCTGGTTGCAGTGTGTATGTGAATGATATCAGCTGACAGGAAGTACACATGGACCCAAGCTTGTTCACTAGCAATGTTAATGCAATTCTGTTGCAATTCCATCAAAATGCGCCAAAACGGAGCGTTTCAGACAGAGGGTAAATACAGGCATATTCAGGTCGACAGCATGAGGAAAATACAGGGTTTTTTAAACATTAAAGCATGTAAACATGTTCTAGTAGAAACACAAAATACAAGTAAGAACCTGAAAATGAGCACGATATGGGACCTTTAACGATGGCTCAGTTCCATTAAGAGTCCCAGAGAGCCATCCTGCACAATACCAGGACCTCCAATAAGTGTAATGCTGTCATCATTAATGTTATTAAATACACCTGTGCTTTTCCTGCTGTGACATGTCATAATGTCTTCTGTGAACAAAAGGTCTATTATATAATTTGTACACGACCAGATTAACCTGTTGGGGATTCCTCAGGCAAAAATTAGCCTACTGAACCCCAGTCTGTAGTCATTTGGTGTATTCCTGTCGGCAATCATGATGTTGTTTCTCATCTGCTGAGAAATGTCTGCATGAATTGTCCTAGTTTTTTTTTTTTTTTTATCTCTGTGCATTTATTTACTTTGTTTATTTTATTTCATTATGTTTCTTACACGCTAACACAATGTCAAAATAGGAGCAAACTGGCATATGCAGAGGAATTTGTATCATACCTGAAAACCTCTGTTCTGTGTCCATCCTGTGTTCTCTTGTGTTATCTTGGTTTGATTGCTTGTTTTGTTCTTCAGCAACAAGTCCTTTATTTGTACAGCGAGCCGGTCATTGTTGTGAAATAAACTCCGACACTGCATCAGGGTCCATCGTCCTGAAGGGGTTTATTTATTTTTAAGAAATCAATAATTTGACACAAAAATGGTCTTCCAGAGTCCAACATCAGATCTGCGTCCGTAGCAACTGTCTGTTATACATAGCAACGGTCGGCTATAAAGAAATAACAGACCGTAGAATGGCGTAATTAACCAATCAGTAGTATCCTACGCAAACTATGACGCTCTAGGTACCAATGTGTCAATTTACGCTCGTTATATGCATACACTGTCTTTTTTAAAATAGCTTGCATTCACAGGAATCAACTTGGTTAAGTCCAGGCAAACAAAACTACTTTGTTAGATTTATTAAGTAGTTAACGTTGTTATGTACGCGACGCAAGTTAAGTACGCCATGTAACTTCAGTTAGGTATGCTACGTAACTTATCTTGTGTAGGCTATGTAACTTAAAATAAGTCAACGTTGACTTTTGGTTACACACAACGGGCACGGACAGCAGTCTCCTGGGTGAAAGTCCTGTGTTTGTTGGACCCGTCCATCCACTCTGACTTCTCGCTCTTTATAGTACATCACCTGAACTCCTCCTTTACTTCATCATAGTTTGATGCGTAGGGCCAACTGACCAAGCTGCCATATTTGACTACTCGGGAATGAGAATGGATTGTATTATCATATACACAGATTGTTCCGTGGGTGATTTCATGACAGGACATGCACAGGATGGGACAGAAAAGAGGTTTTCAGGTACAATACAAATTATTTCACACTATGTTGCTCCTATATTTACATTGTATTTGCATGTATGTACCGATATTGTGTTAAGTCATTGAGTTGCATCAAGTGCGACAGGAGTCAGGCCACAAATAGTCATGCAATTTCTCACATTTTGACTTTTGTAGGTCTCAGATGCCCTTTTGTGTAATTGTTTGATTCCAAGGAAGACCGGTTTGCAGTCTAGTGGCGGTCTTCTTGTTTTCAATAATGTAGCTGTGTTAATAAAAGCTTTTTTCCCACTTAAAGAAAGCAATACGCCTTGAATGTTGATACTCTCTTGTGGACATGCACAGATTTCCAATTAATCAAATTACCTTAAACCAACTGATATGCGATGAATCTGGGGCCTTCGAGGCACTTGAGGGTCTGGGGCCCCAGGCAGTAGTTGCCTGCAGTGCTTGATTGGATGGTAACTCAGCCTTGCAAGCAAGGTAGACAGAAAACAGCAAAGGGCAGCAATTCCTTGTCTTACCTGCTCCGCTCAATCTGAGGTGATATTCAAATAAAAGCCAGACTCATGCAACAGTAGTTTTTCCAACAAGAGTACTGATATAGGTTGAAATAGTGTGACATTTTGGAGCATTTCTTCCCACACTGATTACAAAGCTTCAATCTGAATTATGTGAGACATTCATTAAGGCTTGGAGTGCTTATTAGGATTGCGGCAGTGTGTATTTCTTAAGCCTCCAACAGCGGTTCAGGCGTCTGCTCCGGTAGAGACGGCATAATACCTAAAATGTAACAAACAGGAAATGTTTGCTGTCTGCTTCATTTCAGAAACACCGCCGTCGCCTGGGGAAAACAAAATGCAAGCAATGTCTGTTTGTGTTTGCGTATGTAGTGTACACAGGTCTAACACAATATTGCATAATGTCTTCCTTGCAAATAACTCTATTTGAAATGTGATCCACCGCATTGCACACATGTCATGGCGTGCATAAAAACAACCCACTGATTGGGAGTGACTGAAGGGAGGTGTTTTACATCCCTGTCCACTGTAAAATGGTGCAGCGGCTTGCCGAGTTGTAATTCCGTCCGTGTTGATTGTTATTTTTTAGGAGCGAAAGGATAAAAAAAAGCAACAGGAGGACACTGTTTACTGATTCACGCCCCTGGATTACTTACACAAGCATCATTCATAACTGTTTTGTTTGTGCCATTTCCAACAGACTCATGCATTTGTTAAGTACAAGTAAAATTAGAGGCCCTTTTCTTGTCCTAGGCTGTTGCACCGGGGGGACTGTAAAAAATTGATTAGTCATCGTTTCACTCCTGATGAGATTCCAACACTTCATTTGATGGGAGAGTGGAGTAAAAACAAGCGATGTAGATTCCTCCCTTCCTTCCCCAGAGCTCCTTATCTTTTTTTTTTTTTTTTTTTTTTTTTCATCTTCTTGGGATCATAGTTTGGACTCACAGTCTTAAATAGGAACAAAAAAAAATGTAATTCTGGCTTAAAAAACACCCACATGTGCTCAGTGTCTGTAATTCTGCTAAGCATCTCAAACAACAGATAAAAGCACGGAGGCATCAAACAAGTAGCATCCCGTCAAAGAGCCTGTGGCCATGCAGGGTTTGTTTCAGGCCATTGTTCTGAGAGAGGAATTCTTTATTTCTGGAGTGCAGTCCTTACCCCTCCCACCATCAACCACCACCGCCGCCACCACCACCACCACCACCACCACCACCACCACCACCACCACCGCCGCCACCACCACCACTAACTAACCAACTCTCCCTCTTCACGGGGAGTCGGAGCAGTTCTGTGCGTTCAGCACATTTCAGCACAGTGGATATTTGAAATGTCAGGACATTTACTTTGCTTATGTGTGGTAGATCTGAACTTCCATACCGCTAGGCACATTCCTGAATCGGCCACATGTATTATTCATGCAGGGATGTATACAGGGGCCAGTGCACTTGACTTTGTCAACGTTCTGTAAACACATGCACTAAATTATTGAGGTGTCTAAAGGAGGGCCTGTTGCCGGGGCTGGTGGGCCCGGTGCCATGACAGGTTGGATGGGCAGTAACGAGGAGCTGCGTAAGCACCCTCAGACAACCATTAAAAATGTATGAATCGCCATCTCCCTCTGGCCAGGCAGGGGATCATCACGCCACCCACAACTTCAGCTCAACCCCCCAAACAACTGCAACAAGGTGCACCTGCCAATTCACTCCTGTCACCTGCCTGTGCCACATCACTGTCACCTCCATCAGCTGGAGATGGAAAAAAGGCGACTGTCACTCCTTCGCCATCAGCTGTTAGATTCTGATACTGCCGGGTTATTACACGGACACTGATGTTCAGAGCGAACACCCGGTTGCAACTGTAACTGGGGGCGCTGTAAAGACATAAAGATGATATCCGCAAGCATAAAATCTCTTGGTCTCATGTGAATCACCTAGATCATGTTTTCCTGACAAGTGTTTGTTGAAAAGATCCTCAATATGATTTTTTTCTAATGGTACACAATCCAATAGATAGTAATTTCCTGATGGTCTAATTGGTCCCGGGGGGAGTTTTGTCTTCATCTATTATGAGGAGACCCACAGGACCTTAGTTTTATTGGATTTATGACAGCAGAGAGAGAGAAAAGATGCTAAAGGTATAATTTATTAACAGTTTTTTGGTTTTAATTGAGCCGTGTGTTGGAGCTGCTTCCTCCTTGAGGTTTCTTATTTCTGTTGAGAGTCAAAGAGAGCCATTCTAGTGTTGGTCTCAACTAACAGAAACAACAGCTAAATATATTTAAAATAATGTAGAGAGCCAATTTTAATCAGATTAATCAGAGGAGTATCTTGTCGAGTCTAGGGATTTGGATTGTATTGATCGCTATTGATCTGGGGCCTCATTATATAAAAAGAAATATCCTAACTGCCTGTCCTATCTTAACTGTAATTTAAAAAATGGAAAAATCAAATCTTCCTATTACAGAAGCAATTCCTAAAGCCATGGCTGTGTCCTCTCTTATTTCAGACCTCTCATCTTATCTTAACTAAAGAAACCCTAACTATAACTGTACATTAAGAAAACAATTCAATTCAATTCAAAATGATCTGATTCCAGCTTCTTAAATGTGAATATTTTCTGGTTTCTTTACTCCTCTATGACAGTAAACTGAATATCTTTGAGTTGTGGACAAAACAAGACATTTACGGACATCATCTTGGGCCATTTTCACCATTTTCTGACATTTTATAGGCCACACAACAATATAATCAACAGATTAATGGAAATAATCAATAGTCGCAGCCCTAACATTGACCCATTAATACATTTAA
The DNA here is from genome assembly GCA_916701655.1 of Sebastiscus albofasciatus. NCBI lineage: Eukaryota > Metazoa > Chordata > Actinopteri > Perciformes > Sebastidae > Sebastiscus > Sebastiscus albofasciatus. The sequence continues at coordinate 15,048 of CAKAOI010029291.1, forward strand.
AGCATCATCTTATAGTTTGGGTAGCATTTCAACCATTACATCTTGGTGTTCCCACCCATCTTCATTGTCATTGCCATACAGACCTAACAACAGTGCTGCTAATTTAGGATTCCTAACTTGGGAAATCCCTAAATTGGGACAGTTCTATAACAGCTAAATTCTTATTTTAAGATAAGATAGTATTTCTTTCCTAAACGCAGTTAGAAAACATGTTTCTGTAATACCAGAAATCCTAAATGTCATTCTAAACTAAGATAAGCTATTTTATTTATCCTATTGTGCAAATTGTTTTAACGTTGTATTATGATTGTTTTCACCATTTATGTGAAGCACCTTGAGATTTCTCTGTATTTTAAAGTGTGCTATAAAAATTCAATTCATTAAGATTAGGACTTCAGACATACAATAAGAAGGTTGTGTAACGAGGCTCTGGGTTCTCATTGAATCCTGGTTCTGATTCGTGGCATATCATTTGAGTAAAAGTAAACAAAAAATGTTGAGGGCAAACGCCCCCCTATATTGTTCAGATTTACATGTAGGCTGTCATAATAAAAGTTAAAAGTGATGTGAAAAGCTTTTGATTCCTTTGTCAGAAAATAAATAAATACAAACTCTAGTGCAAGTTTAATGTCTTGCGTTTGTTTTTACTTGAGCTGGAGGTGCTAGATCATTCTGACAATGACTGGAGACATTTATCATGTTAGACAGACTTCTTCTCTTGAATGAAATTATTTCAGTGCCATGATCAAATCTCAATGTATAACTTTGCTCAAACACTTTTTGAGCTCCAGCAGCAATATTGCCAACACTATCTATGTGCTTTGATGCGTGCATAACTGGTGATGCGGATGAAAGAGCAGCAAGTCCAAAGTTCTCTTTTAGGGATCAATAAAGTGGAATTAAAAACTTGTTACTTAACAAATTACCAATTCTTTTAAAATTGGAACCAGAACTGGGCATCAATAGCCAGCCCTGCCTGTCAGAGACAAGTAAAGCTGGTATTCTCTATTCCCAACATGAATCTCAGCCTTGTGTTAACCCTCATAAATAAAACAACAGCACAATTACAGACTCCACCTTAACCTCTCCCATTGACAATAACACTTTGCCCAGCCCATCTCCCAGAAGACCCTCCCTCCTCAGCCTCTGATTGGCCCCAGGTATGCATGTCTAAGGTCCAAAAAGGCAAAAAAGCAGAAGCCAAAGCAATTAGAAAAGCATCTCGTCCCCTAAAGAACAAGGTTGATCTGCCGCACCACGACAGGTCCCTGAGGTGCACCATTTGAAGCTGAAACACCATGAGCTGTGACACAGTTAGGCCCTGCCATTAAGGCAATCTATTTTGTAAAAGGATGGCCATCATAATTTATCTGTTTTTAAGCTGCAGTTGAGTACTTTTCCACATCCATCTTGGCGCGCATTAGAATTTCAAAAGCATCTGTGGATCAGGGCTGGAGACTGGCTGAGATGATTGCAGTGGTTTTCTATAGTCTCCTGTGGCGCTTTCCCTGACCCCGAGTCTGTAATCTATATTTTCAGAATAATATAGAGAACCAGAGATGTTCAAGGGCATAACCCTCTAATCTACTCTACTTGCCATGTACTTGGAATGTCCACAACCACTCGTGAGCTTGGAGAAATAAAAGCTGCTTATTACAACTGGCTTCAGTTTCCTTCAACACTTCATGTATCAAATCAAAATGATATAACTGCAACTGTCTCCTAAAAGATGACGTTCCCATACAATTAAATTGCATTCTCAATTACTTTTGGAATTTGGATTTTGTCATGGATTACTCTTTTACCAATCACAAATACCTTTGTAAGTCTGCGGACGGCCGCAGTGAGTGACATAGTACAACGAGCGATGTGCAGAGCAGCTGGCATAGTATATCAAACCACCGTGAATGAAAGTTATGTTGAATAATAACATTATTGAATAATAATGGGTATAACAAGAGAGAAAGTTCACTACTGGGGGGCGGGTTCGGAGGTGGATTGGTCAAACATGGGTCGTGTTTTCGTTTTGTTTTGTTTCAGTGTCGTAGTCATTTTAAGCCAAACCAAGATGTTTTATTGGGCTGTCAAAGTTAATGTGATAATAACACGTTAACACAAATTTGTTTAAATGCAACTAATTTCTTTAACGCTGTAGCGCAACTAGTCATACTAGCTTGTTGCGAATGAGGCTAAATAATGTTCCAAACTTGCGCTAAATTTTGGCGAGGAAAAACTGGCATGGACATTTTCAAAGGGGTCCCTTTGACTTGAAAATGGTTTCTATGGGTAACCACGAGTCTCCGCTATACAGACATGTCCAATTTATGCTAATTACATGCAGTTGTTGCCTGTTGGGCTTGAGTTTGCCATGTTATGATTTAAGCATATACGTAAATGATACATGCAGTACTTGTGAGGGTTTTTAGAAAATAATTGTCATTGTTTTGTGTTGTTAAATTGGTTTCCAATAATACGTATACATACATTTGCATAAAACAAGCTTATTTGCCCACTCCCATGTTAATTTGAGTATTAAATACAAATCTCCCTTTAAGGTACATTTTGAACATAACAAAATGTGTGACTAATTTGCGATGAATCATGATTAAATATTTTAATCGATTTACAGCCCTACTTTTTTTTTTACTTAACCTAACCCAGTCGTAGTTTTGCTGCATATGTGTTTTGTTTCAATTTACATTCAAAAATAAGTTACCCTCAAAACGTATTTTGGTTATGTAGTTTACCTTTATGGGAACGTAATTGTGTGGTAGACAGGGTTGGGTGGTTCTATGTCTCCGCCAACTAGACAAGTTGCAGTTTACATCCATGTCTGTCCAAAATCACTTAATCATTTTACAGCTTATAAATTCCAAAAACATGTTTTGTCAGGTCACAGTGACCTTGACCTTTGATCACCAAAATCTAATCAGCTCATCCTTGAGTCCAAGTGGACGTTTGTGCCAAATTTGAAGAAATTCCTCAAGGCATTATACATTTTCCTCATTATTGTATGAGAATTAGTTGGGCGGATGGATGGTTGGCCGAACGGACAACCCAAAAAACATATTGCCTCCGTGGCGGCAACAGAAAAAAACGTGACAGGTGCAAATATGTTCACTAGTTACATCATGCAATTAATACCACACACACATCTGAGAAGCAAAACACACATGCTCCCCTGCACACATTGCGTGTGACAGGAGCAAACACAAGCCGAGAGACAGACAAACACGGAGCATATGCTCCTTCCACAATGATCAGTGACCTCCCAGGCTCGCAACACAGTGCTAAATGAGCAACTTTCCTCTGCGGAGTAGTCAATAACCACACAGCCACAACGATCGTGTCAGCGTCCAGCCTGGCCAACATCCCCCGTAATTAATTAGTTCATGTCTCCTCCGCTCAGAGAGAGGAAGACAGCACAAGGCATATGTACTCATCCATTACATGTGCTATCCAGGGGTCAGTGGCCCTGGCAGGAGCAGTCGGCAAGAACGCCTCAAGACTTCAACCCGGGCCCATTTTAGAAAATTGCCTTTTGGGTTAAAAAATCGTGCCTCTTGGCCGCTGTGTCAGTCAAAGACAATTTGATTAATATCAATCAGCATTAGAAGACGGCGGATCTATACGCCGGAGGACAACTTGTCCAGCAGCAACACCAGCCGGCCTGAGAGGAGTCTCCGGGCTCAGGGTGGTTGGAATGAGGCAGCGGGCCAATCCCTCCGGCCTCAGGGAGCAAGTCTGCTTTTCCATCTCTGTCTCAGTTTTTCACTTCTTTCTCAACTCCAATCAGTCCTGCCTATCCCCACATCACCATCCTGTCATCTCCACCAATACCAATCCCACTGCCCCTGCACAATACCCACCCCTCACCCCCCTCAACCGACCCTCTCTGAAAGTCTCATATCACCCTATGTGAAAAACAAGCCCTATCTCTGGGTGGGGAGAGAATCAATCTCTGCTCGCTCGGTGGAATCCCTGACGGTCAGATACCAAAAGGAGGGTGGAGGGAAAAGGAGGGAGGGGGGCATTCGGCACATCAGTCTTCCCTTCGGTCACATGCTGCCTTTTTGACTTTGTGCTGAGTCAGGACAAACACTAAAGACAAAAGCCGACCCCCCCGATCACAGAGCATTCCCTTTATCGATTCCCACCGCAGCCACCCTCTGCGTCCAAACAAGGCAGAGGAGCGCAGCACATCTGTATCAATCTGTATATTCCTATAAGTCTGCACTTTGAGCATCTGCGTTGTCTGTGTGGGGTAGCATTTTAATCAAGGCCTGCACATCAGATTAATGGAGAAATTTGATAAACGTCTCCCATTCGCGGGCGGAATTTTGCCAACTCAGGACTTCGGCTCGGAGCAATGGGAAATGAAGAATTAGAGCGGAGACGGGGAGAAGTGAGATGTTTGAGGTCATCTCTTTAAAAAATGACTTTTAATCAGAATTAAAAACCGTCTGCAATATCCCAGTGATGATTTCATTACCGGGGAATCAAGATGTCATCCATTTTGAGGACAGGATGTCAGAAGTTTTTGGGACTGGATCACGGGTGGCTTTGCGGAATTTAGAGCAGCTGCTGGCGGAACGAGTCACAGTCATCAAGACAGACAAGACAGGTCGCATTAAATATTCATGTTTTAAATGTTCTCTCTGCAAAGTGAGCCTTCGCACATTTAATTCTTTAATGAGCATTAAATATCCCCAACAAAAACTAATTGACAGCCCTTTAACTATCAGGGTTAAGATTATGTACAGTAATTGAGTTCAGCAACCATATCTGTATAAACCTGTAAAGATATGTGCATCGGCATGTGACAAATAATAAAACCTCGCCGTGACCAACAGTATCGTAACTCAAAATGTGAGGAAAACACAGCAGAGGAAGGAGAATTTACTGCAAAACACAAAAGCCAAGCGCTGAAAACACATGAAATCAGTGACAAACTCTTCCTCTGTGTACAAAAAAAACATACCTCCATTTTTCATTATGGTTTAAATGGCTGCACACAACACTGGGAGGATGGCAAACTTTCATAACAAATATAGATTGGTTGTTTTCTTGCTCTCTTTTGACATTGTCACAAAGCTGGGATAATATTGATGGTGAAATTATTCTATTTATTAAGTAATCTTTGCGGGGCAGGGTTTCAATCGTGCGCCGGTTCCACAGGCAACCAAAGTGGCACTTTGCGGGCACATTGAACCGTGTCACCGCTAAGCGAGGCTGACACATAGGGAGATGAAAGTCTTGTCATTCATTTACCCGTGACAACCTGTGTATGCTAATGTCCAAGCATCTTTAGCTCAAGAGAGAGGACAGTTGTGCCCGTGTCGGCACACAGTCGGGCCTGAAGGGAAGTCTGCAGGGACGCTCGGTGCAGCTCTGCCGTGTGCCTCCTAACAATGGAAGCCACTGATACCCATAACCCAACGCATGCTGCATTACTAAACCGCCTTCTGATCTGGACTCACCACTGCATATTACAGTAGGGCTGTACGATTTTGAAAAAAATATGTAATTCATTGATATTTCAATTGCGATATGAAGGAAATGATCGTTTTTACATCATTATTCTCATTTTCACTGAAAAACATTAAAATGATCAGGATCAGAAACACTGTATTGATCCCCAGGGTGGAAATTAGGACGTTACAGTTGCTCTTATATAATAGTATAAAAAAATTAAGAAAATTGAAATAAGGGAGTATGGAACATTTAAATCAAGTACATAATGCGACAATATATAACTAGGGCTGTCAATCGATTCAAATATTTTTTAATTGTGATTAATCACACAGTTTTTATCTGTTCAAAATGTACCTTGAATGGAGATTTGTCATTATTATTATTATTTAATATTCTTATCAACATGGGAATGAGCAAATATGCTTGCTTTATGCAAATGTATGTATATATGTATTGTTGGAAATCCATTAACAACAGAAAACAATGAAAAATATTGTCCAGAAACCCTCACAGGTACTGCATTTAGCATAAAAATATGCTCAAATCATAACATGGCAAACAGCTGTCAGTGTGTCAGTGTGCTGACTTGACTATGACTTGCCCCAAAACTGCATGTGATCATCATAAAGTGGGCATGTCTGTAAAGGGGAGACTCGTGGGTACCCATAGAACCCATTTTCATTCACATATCTCGAGGTCAGACGTCAAGGGACCCCTGTGAAAATGGCTATGCCGTTCCTTGCCAACATTTAGCGCCAGTTTGTATGACGTAAGCTAGTATGACATCATTGGTACCAGTGGATTACTTAGGTTTTTGTAGTTTCATATGATGCCAGCATCTTCACTCTAGCTTTAAGACTGAGCCCGCTACAACCTCTGAAAAATTGAATAGCGGATTGGATTGGATTGGATTTTGAAGAGGTTAATTAAAAATCACAAGTTGTATTAATGCGTTAAAGAAATTAGTGGCGTTAAAACACATTTCGGTTCATGCGTTATTAGAGCATTAACTTTGAGAGCCCTACAGTATGACGCAATACATGTAGAGAATATAAATTAGATTAAAATTTGTATTTCAATGCATGTTCCGTCTTTAACAAATATTGCATCTCCTGCTATTTGAACTGCAGTAGGCCATAGAGTTATTTCAATAAAATGTTGATTAATTGTTCAGCCCTACTGCACGTGTGGTAAACAATGCTCTGTAGCAATGCTCTGTTGCCAATGCACTCTGTTTACTAGATACAAAACAAACAGGTAAAAAGGACATATAGCAGCTGTTGATCCACATTCATACCAGCACAGCTAACATTAGGCTGAAACTACTGTATGCAATCACAATTCCTGCCCTCCAGTCAAATTGTGGATTTCTTACTAATTCACTGTTTTTGTGCCTTGAACTAATATAGCTTTTGTATCATAACGCAATAAAGCAATTTTCCTGCTGTATACATCCTGGTGTTACACAACATTAACGAGCAATGTGGAGGCTGCAACGACTGTAGAAGTGGTGTCATTTTGATTAGTCTCCAAATTAATGTTAGATGTGATGATTTATTTACGCTAAAATGCAAAATGCTCATGCTGTTATTGTTTGAGATCCCGACATTTCATATCATCTTAAAATAAACATGGCAATGCTCATTACTCTCGATGATGAGAAACATTCAATACAGCCGCCTGCAGCCAAGGTCTAGTGCCCGTCACCTGGCAACCGAGCCAAATACTAAATTCTTCAAATGCTGCGCGTCAATACAATTTGCCTTTGAGCGGTATTGACATACAATTAGCTTTTCAAGTATTCACAGGGGCTATTTAGAGAGCAATAATTGCATAGTATGGATCTCTGTTTGTTCAATGAATTCATCGAGTGGATTGATACATTCGATAGGTGGATGGTGTATTTAGTAATTAATGCGAAATCCATCCCATACGCCGTCCAAGGGTCAGTGCACCTGTCTTTGCACTGAGCAAAAATAGACTTTGAGTTTCATGTGTTTACTATTTGTCTGTTTCAACATTACATCACATGCAGATTTCTAACCATCCATCATGCTCAACAGGCAGACAGAGAAAAAAAAAAAAATGTGGAGCATACATTATATTGATTGTTCACATCTGTTAAGGCAGTCGGACATGGGAATGACTTTGAGCCGATGCAGATTACTAATTTTGCTGAAAATTATGGCCATCAGTGTTTTTCTCATTTCCATTGCCCAACCGTGTAATCCATGTTGATTTTGGGCCCTGTTCCCACCCTTGTCTAAAGATAATTTTCCAGGACATTTTCAGTGATGATCTAGCTGGTGTGACAGACAAAGATCACACCATGCACTAATATGTTCCTCTCTGTGGAAGTCTGGAAAGACGTGCAGTGTATGGCTATAACTTATCTATGAAATCATCTCTTACATGCTTAGAAATTATGACAAATTGATCATAAAACAATGCAAACACACCTGCAGATGTTGGTAAAACAACTTAGCAAGCTGGTCAACTTTAACAACTGAACCAAACAAGCTAACCATTTAACATAATTCAAACGTTTAAAACAAGTTGGGGAGAAAGCAACCTTATGTGATGTCATCCAACCAGGCGGCAACCTTGGGTCTGAGATGTGAAGCCAATGCTGAAGTGCCTTAAACTTGCATTCATTCTAACAGCCAGCAGGGGGCGACTCCTCTGGTTGCAAAAAGAAGTCTGATTGTATAGAAGTCTATGAGAAAATGAGCCTACTTCTCTCTTGATTTATTACCTCAGTAAACATTGTAAACATGAGTTTATGGTCTCAATCGCTAGTTTCAAGTCTTCTTCAATACAGCATGATGTTCATTTAGTAAATTATAGTCCCATTTAGAGTCAAATAGACCATAAAGCAGGGGATGCTTCAGGGCATGGCTACCTTGTGAATGACAGGTCGCTACCACGGCGTCGTCCGGTCTGGGAGTTGTCAATGCTTTTGTCTTACACCTTTGACCCTTTCACGGTGTGTTATCAGTTCCTGAAAGTTAATTACAGCCTTTTTGGTTGCCTAAAATGTATTATTAATTGTTTGGTTGTACTTCGCTTCACCCTCTCGTGTCACTTGTGGTTGCAAAAAATTAAGATGATGACGACAAAAACACAATATGGCGATGGCCAAATTGCCAAACTCGGGGCTTCAAAACATTAGTCCATTAACCAATGGGTGATATCTCCGGTGACTACGTCCACTTCTTATATACAGTCTATGCATCCAACCTGCATGTGCTACCATGTGACGTGACTTGGTGGATTTCCATAACAACTAATAGCAGCCTGCTCAAAGTACTCTGGTCCATAAACTCCCATTTGAATGTTAATATGATCCTGATCAAAACTTAGCTTACTACTTAACTTACTTAACTTAACTTAACTTTTTCAGTGGTGGAATATAACAAAGTTCTGTACACAAGCACAGTTTTGATCTACTTGTATTTCACTTAATAGTATATGATTTTTGTGCTACTACATTTTACTCCACACCTAGTTAATTCTCAGCTATAGGTAAATAGGAGAATGTTGAAATAATTTTCCAGGACATATGACTTCTTTCTCATTCCATACATTTTCAATAACTGTTTTCCAGGATGCGTGGGAACCTTGATGTTCTTTCTGAAACCAGCGTCCTACAATTCAGCGAAACACCGGCTATAACCAGTATTTCATTCATGTATTTGATAGAGACAGAGCACTTTAATGAACATCAGTGTAAAAACACAATATCACAGTCCCTTGTTTTCCTGAGTGTACTTGCAGCTAGTAGCTAAACTGTAGCACTGAGGTGAATCTGAGCATGTGAGCATCATCCTTTTGACCAAACCAACACCACATTTCTCTAACTGTAACCGCTCTCCAATTACCAGCTTAGATCGACCCAGTTCATAAAACAGTCCATTTGATCCGGTGAACCCATTCATGTTTTGGCTCTGAGCTACAGTGTGTGTTGGTGTCGTGATCAGATGTATCGAGGCAGACACCTGACATGCTGGTGTTACTTTCACAGCAGCTGTCACTGCGGTCTGTCAGTGATTGACTCACACCAGATCTGCTTTCAGATTAATATTTCATCTTTCACTTAATAGAAAAACAGATGTTCTGCAGCCGTGTACACTGGGAAATAAGCTGGTGGTAATGTATGCATTACTTACAGCCAGCTAACTAAATTTAGAATGAAATATGCATCTGACAGATGCCTCACAATCAAGTTCCAAAAGCCTATAATGGGATATCGACAGATTTCATTTATGCAGGGCAGACTGACCTCATTGGGGGAACTAATAAAACTTTTGGTACATTCAACCGGAAAGATGCCCTGGCTGTATTTCAGTCTTAGGCAGCGCTCTGGGTGCCCTTTAAAGCATTGACCTCTTCACAGAGTGAGGGCTCCTATGTGATTAATACTGCTAGGCATTTATTGGCACGCAAGGCACTTTTACCAATAGGTCACCTGCTTGACCTCAGCGCGAGCACGGGGATCGAAACCGAGTGGACAGGAAACTATATGGCTTAGGGTGGTAACAACAGGCAAAATACTAAAAAGGCAGCTCAAACTCATAACCATCCCACTCATATAAAGCTATTTGGGCCCGTGCACACACACGCACACACATGCACACACACACACATACACACGCACACACACACACACGCGCAGATCCTTAGTCTCTATCACATTCACCAAGACCCACCCACACAACACACACAGCCCGGGGCATAAAAGGTTTCTGCGGCCAGAACACAAACAAACTCATTTGTAACCTGCCATGACACACTCCCAACACACATACACTCACATGCATGCGCGCACACACACACACGCACATGCACGCACATGCACGCGTGCACACACACACACAACAGAAAAGCCAAGTAACATTATCCCTCTGTGCAGCTAGATGGATCAGACTGTTTATCAGAGGCTCTCCACCAGCACACTGTAAGAAGGATCATAATGTCAGCAATCGACTCCATGGCAATCAATAAAGATACCTGTTCAGATATCTATCGATGCAATTTAACGGGGATATTAGTCCGAGCTCAGGTAAATGTCAGGAGTTCTGCTAAACACTGTTGCTATGACATAATTGAACTGAAAGGTGCCTAAATGACATTGGGCAGGTTACATAAAGTTAACTTAAGTGAGCTATAATGGTGCTCGATGATAAAAAAAAAACAAAAAAAAAACAGTTTTGAAACAGTTTTGTTTCTGTATCAGGTCAACGCGCTTCTTAAAATAGGATACAATTTGTCTTACATAAAGCAGGATAGATGGAGCATCAGAATAAGAATAACAAGCAAACCAAGAAACGGCAAACACAACAACATATGCACACTCTGGTTTATCAGCAGTAAATAGCCAGTGCCTTGTTCCTATGCTCCTTAATCATACTGATGCATGTACACAAACACACAATAATGTATGTACAGGCACGCACGCACACACACACACACACACACACATTCTTCTTCTTCTCTATCTTCCACAAGCAGTCGAAAACGCGCGCGCAACATACGCGCACTCATTCGCACATATTTTCCGAGACCAAAGGAAGAGCTGACTGCAACATTTTTCTCCACTTCAAAAAAGTAGCCAGTGTCAAAATGATAAATGAGGGATCATGAGGGAGAGCGTGCATACTTACATTAGACTGCACAAGAGCTTCAAGAGCTGCAACAGCATGGACGAACGCTGCTTTCAGATGGTTTCAGCACCGCTTCAAGGCTGCTGTTATTACACAGAAGGAGCCGATATGCAAATTACATGCCACGACACTGATTAGGAATGTGAAATTACTATCAACATAACAATAACATTTTCAACACAACAGGCGCGCAGAGTGTGTGACCTGACATTACGAGCGGCTGGATGGGGGAAATGTTGTGTTCCTTATACAGGTGTTGGCTGGTAAAAAGGTTGATTGCTAATTTCCCGGAGGTGAATACAGCTCACAGATGTGTGTGGAGAACATCTGATAGGCCTTCAGACTGCTGATGCAGGGCGGCGTGGGGATATTTTCAAACATCATTTATAACATCATTTCAGCATCAGTTACAAAATGGCGGCAGGAAGATTGATGGGTGGCGAGGGCTGGTTAATATGCGTGATTGGAATGATACACAAACCCGTTCTGTTTGTTGTTGTGAGAGCGACGGCACACATACTGAAAAGACGGCGCTCTCTGATTTACAGGATCAACATTCATTCCAATAAAGCAGATATTGACATGTAGGCATTTTCTGTCTGTCTGAGGTTTTTTAAAACGATTACAAATGTGCATACGGCAACAAATCAACATATGTGCTTTTTTTTTTTTTTTTTTTTGCATGGCCACGTTATGACTTTCAATAAAAATGTAATCTTGTCTTTTTAGTGTCATTTCATCTGCCATGTAATCACTTTTTTTTTTTATCTTTTGCTTTTTACTTTTACGGGAAGATTTTTTGGTCCGACAACAGCAGGTTGTAAAAGACATCACAAGCTTACAAGGATACTGTAGCACTTCTCCAGATAACAAGAGGAAAGAAAGCCCTTGCAAAGTTACTGCATGGGCACTGCCCAGCACACCCTCGGATCAATTACAATGTAATTACAATAGCAGACAGAAATACAACCTGGGTCTGTGCTCTGTCTGCACTGATAACTGATAGATAAGCACCTGAGGGATGGCTGAGAGAAGCACCTGGCCAGAAACACATCTCAATGCTGTCAATAAATTACTCTGCTGGGACTGTTCTTTCCTGGGTAAGGCTACACGATCGGCGGGCACCAGCCACATCCCAACCTCCTGTGCAGTCCATCTAGCTGTCCGCCGGGAATGACAAGTAGGGGGAAAAAGCAGCAGTTTCGGATACTGCGGTAGAAAAAAGGCCTGGCTTTCTACCAGTCCCCCACCGCGCTCTTCACTTCCTGTGAGCCCTTCGGTTACCCCACAAGTAGGTGTGATTTCAAAACCTTGATCAACCCCGTTGGCTTATCAAGAAGCATTCAGAGTAAACCCTAGAAGATAGATAGATAAGTGGATGTATTAGAGCTACAACCATTAATTGATTATCTGTCATCTATTAAATTAATCACCATCAGTTTGATAAAGTCAAAATTCTCTGATTCCTGCTCCTTAAATGTGAATATTTTCTGGTTTCTTTACTCCTCTATGACAGTAAACTGAATATCTTTGAGTTGTGGACAAAACAAGACATTTGAGGACGTCATCTTGGGCTTTGGGAAACACTGATCGTTCACCGTTCCCTGACATTTTAAAGGTTAAACAACTAATTGTTTTATCAAGTAAATAATCGATAGATTAATCGACAATGAAAATAGTTGTTGGCTGCAGCTAGGGGCTGTCAAAGTTAACGACATAATAACGCTTTAACACAAATTAGTTTTTAAGGCCACTAATGAACTTACGATTTTTTTTTTTTTACATGAAACTACAAATTCTAAGGAATCCATTGGTACCAACCATGTCATACTAGCTTGGCGTGGAAAAACTGACAGGGCCATTTTCAAAGGGGTCCCTTGACCTTTGACCTCAAGATATGCGAATGAAAATGGGTTCTATGGGTACCCACGAGTCTCCCCTTTACAGACATGCCTACTTTATGATAATCACATGCAGTTTGGGGCAAGTCATAGTCAAGTCAGCACACTGACACACTGACAGCTGTTGTTGCCTGTTGGATTTGAGTTTGCCATGTTATGATTTGAGCATATTTTTTATGCTAAATGCAGTACCTGTGAGGGTTTCTGGACAATATTTGTCACTGTTTTGTGTTGTTAATTGATTTATAATGATACATATATATATACATTTGCATAAAGCAAGCATATTTGCCCACTCCGATGTTGATAAGAGTATTAAATACTTGACAAATCTCCCTTTAAGGTACATTTTGAAAAGATTAAAAATGTGCGATTAAATATTTGAATCGATTAACAGCCCTAGTTGAAGCCCTAGGCTGATAATTACTTTATTTGCTATGAATCCAATTGGTTAGTATTTTTCAGTGTGTGTTTTTTTTTTAATTATCTTTCTATTCATTCTATTTCTATTTCATTTGTTATCTATTTTAGTTTCACTTATTCATGTTATTATGTAATTATGCAAAACTGTAATGGACAATATGATTTCGTTGAGAATAAAAAATAAAGTAAAAAAAGAAAAAAAAAAAGAAGAAGCACTCAGAGCTAAACTGTGTTACATGTGCCAGTGATGGGCGGTCAAAAGGATGAGTGGAAGAGCGAATTTCGCTGCAGAGAGTGTACAAAGACAAAGAGATCAGCGATAAGACAGAGAAGTGCACCCATATCGACTGCTGTCACTTAGGAGCATGTTAAGGAGTGTATTAAGGATTAGAGGGGATTAGTCATATCAGATCACTAGAGGGTTATCAGTGGTCGCAGCTCCGCAACGAGGAGCTCCCGGCCGCTCCGAAAACAAGCACCCCACCGTCCTCGTATAAGTCTTAATATTAACCCATTAAGTCGGACGATTTATGAGTTTGGAAAAACAATTAAGCCTGTGATTTTTATTAGGAGGTTGATTGAGTGCCTCCTCCCCGGTGTCTCGACACTACCAAACTTTACCCCCTCCAGAGAGCGGGGGCCCACTCCAAATATTACCGTGATTTAAGATGCAAAACCAACACACATTAAAACAGCTCAGAGCTTATTCCATGCGCGCTTCCACACAAAACCAATTTAGTTTCCATTGATCGCTTTTCAAGCAATTAGATTTCCATTGATGGAAAAAGTAGAGGCTGCTTGTATGAGATGGGGAGGGTCAGCGGTTGGGCGCTGTGATTTGCACGTTTATTCAGGCCGTTTGACCACCTCCTCTAACCCCTGACAGATCCCTGGCTGCCTCCCTCCTTCCCCTCTTACCCCCTCCACGTCCCCTCCTTCCGGACAACAAATAATTCACCCAGCATGAAAAAATGCCTGGCGTCAGATTATATATCCGTCTTTATTTCCGATATTGCCTCTTTGTTTCTGCAAACTTGGCTGATTTTCTAAATTGTGGAGTATTGACTGTTTCAGAGCCTGACCAAGCGAGTCTGATGTAACACATTGGAGGTAATGATATCCCAGCGACGGGAGAGGCAGTGGCTGGGGCAGCACTGGACGTTGGCCAGGCCCTGTAACCATTAGTCTCCTCAGGAGCCAGAGTCTGTTCTGTTCCAGCGCGCCAGGGCTTTGCCATCAGGACAAACGGTAACCCAACTCAACCAGTGAAACCACCAGAACCCCTCCCATGTGCCCTGCCACAGACAGGAGATGCCATCAGGAATCACTTCCTTTCATACGGGCCAAGGTCATGCCTTGCCTTTCTGGAAGAATCTGCAACATGCTTAATCCTAAAACTGTCACGTAGCTAAGGAAACGATCCCATATTCAAAATACGTCTTAAAGGTGAAAGGGTGAAAAGTAGATTCAAGGTATAAAATAGGGAACACTGAATGCCATTAATGTGAAAGTAGGGAGTAATTCCCAGCATGCTCCCAGAGGAAATCCACCTTTCTCCAAAGCCCGGGGATTTTGACAAATGCCTTTCTCAACACCAGCAAAGGAGACAAATGTTACATTTAAACAGAAATACTTAATTTCCGCTTTTGGTGACTTGCAGCAGATATCATTAATCAACAGAGGCCTACCACGCTCAGTGAGCCTGCTAAGAACCAGATGATCGCCCTCTTCCACTCAATCCATCAAGTATGATTGGAGAAAGAAAAGGTTCAAAAATTTTGAGTTGCACCCACGCAGGAAGAGTAATTACCCTTGTGCCAGTCGCTGAGGTGTTCCCGTGACACCTCGACCCTCTGTTTATCATGCACCAGATTACTCATGGGGGTGTCAGCGCGGCGTGACAGAACCAGCACCTCCACCTATGTTCCCCTCACTCACTGCACCGGAGGAAGACAAATATGACGTACGAGCGTCCTGAACTTTTAACGAGCAAACTTATCTCAGGATCCAGAAAACATAATGCCCTTCATGTTATGAGGAAATCTGAAAACACAGAGGTCCAGATTTTGAAGGATGGTATCTCTGCTTCCATCTTTTAAAGACCAATCTGTTGATTTTTGTCATTATCTCGCACTGTCACATCAACCAATTGTTGTGCCCGCGGGGTATTACTCACTGTCTCCTTTATGATAATATGCATTGAAAGAGGTTTTTTAAAGGTGCTATGTGCAGCATTTTGAACATTAATACATCATTGTCAAATTAATTGTGATACATTTGTTTACCTCACTTGTATACAAATGAGACCATTATAGCCACTATAGCTCATGCCACTGAAAGTGTTTGTGGTAGTGGTTTTAAAAAGTTAGCGCCACGATACTTCCTTGGTGTTGTTTGCTTCTTTAGAGAAAGTTGTTTTGTTCTTATAGACCCCTTTTACAGCCGATGTCATGATTACATCACAGTGTTCGCTGGAGGCAAAACAAAGGAAAGACTGGAGGCAAACATGAATCTCCTCTGAGTAGTTGGCTAAAGTTACACAACGAAAATGTCTTCTTGCTGTGTTGTTGGGTGCCAGAATCGATAAGATTGAAAGACTCTTTTTTTGATAAGTCCATCTGAACACTAACACTCGCATTCAGCAACTAGCCAGTATTAGCTAATGTGTGCTAATGGGAATTATTCTGCCTCCACATACGCTCCACCCACAGAAATACATCATCATGTTTACTAACAGAAAAATGGTCTCTAGAAGATTGGAAATTAGTAGAAAGTAATTGATTGATCAAACACTGTGGGAAGAACGTACAATGGAAATGCGTAATGGGCTAGAAGTGCCGCTCGGTGCTCTTTGGATCCTTCTGGTGTACTGTGCTTATTCTATCTAGAGAAGGGCTCATTGCATTGGGTGGAATATGGTCTCAAAACAACATGGGTCTTCATCAAGATTATTGTCAGCAGTGATACATATTGCCATGTAAAATAAAGGCATTTTAATTGTTGCACAAACCCTACAGTATGCCTTGGATTGTTTTTGAAGGAGATTGTTATACTTTTTTAAGACCATATTCCACCCAATGCAATGAGCCCTTCACAAGACTGAACAAGCACTGTGGGAAGGCCTTTTGACTCTCTGCTTGCACTGACAGAACAGTGCCCTCTTCCTGTTTAACGCTGTAAACCAAGTGCTGTAAATGATCAAATTTACAAACAAATGACGGCCAATCGCTAATAAAAGAAAGATGAAAAACCATTGAGGTTGGGCGAAAATAACTGTACGGTAACAGCTCATTTAATGTCCACAACAATAACTAAAATAGTACAACAACAGATAAGTGTCATTATCAACACTCTACTAGTGTTGTTCACCAATTATATATCAGTTCCACTTTGCTTTTGTATTGCTCACTGTTAAGTAACAGTCAATGAAGCTCAACGTTATATTTATTTTCTATTTACAATATTTTATGTTAAAAACCTTAAAAACAGGGATGGAAAACCCGATGAGAAGACGTCTGTGCAGTGCGTGTTGAATATCATTGAGAGAAGGTTAATCACAATAAAAGGCAAAGTGGATGTGATTGGAAAGAAATATTGAATGAATTCAATATTTCTGAGTGGTAAGTATGGCTTGATTTTCTAGCACTGATGGAATAAGTGCCCCGGAAATGTACATTATGCTGAAATTATCGAGACAATGGGTAAACATGGAGAAGAGTTTTGAGTTTGTATGAAGCTTGAAACAGGGTATTAGTATAATGACCTGTCTCTGATATTAGTCTGTCTCAAAAGGCCTGCTTCTCTATTGCTTGAGGTAAATAAAGTCAACTATTATGAGATTTTACGGTAAGCACAAAATCAAACACAATGGCACACAGTTTCACCAAAATCTACACAAATGTTATGAAAGGAGAACATTGGTTAAAGCTGATGTTAACATGATTTAATGACCCCAATGCAAATTTCTCTTTTGTTTCCTGCTGCAAGAAGACACTGTTCACTCTACGGTAAATTAAGTCCTTGTAATACCAGGACAAAAAATGGGGACAAAGCACTAATGAGCTTCTGATTATACAGCATCTCTAAGTAAAAAACAATGCATGGTTAAACTACAATTTTCACCAAAACTTTTATTTGTTTTTATTTGTATCTGCAACCAACGGCTCTATAGCTCACTCTGTCGGTTGGTTGATCCATAGAAATTTCCCCACCCTTTGGCGGCCACAGTTTTCGCCATAGGAGGCTGAAATTTGGCATGGAGGTCAAGTGTGTGTGCAGGTGTGTGTTTGTGTTCAAGCCAATTGGAAAAAAGGGGGTGTGGCAGTGGGAGTGGCCTATAACAACAACTTCTAAATGGATTTAAGTACCATGGCCAAACTCATGAGCCGTTTGTCGACTCTGGGAGGCATCATTGGACTCAGCCGATTTCCTCTTTCATTGGTGTGGGTTAGCCCTGCCCCCTATACATAAGCCACGCTCTCTTTGTGTGTATGTGTTAATGTATGCACGTGTGGATGCATTATGCGTACGTGGTCGCAGTTGTTGCGAACTCACGCTAGTTTAAATATCATTTTGACCCATTTTCAGTTACCCAGTTGGCATTGGACGTTTCTGCAAACCCCGGATACATTGAATGGTAACATTTCTGAACCAAAAGCACATTTCATGAATACATATCAGCCTTCTATCACGCTTGCAGAAACACGATTGTGAAATAATTGGTTAGGTTTAGGCAACAAAACTACTTGGTTAATGTTGGTAAAACGATCATGGTTTGTGTTCAAATAATAATGTAACAACAAAGCAACAAAACCACTCTAGTTAGGTTTAGGAAAGAACTACATGATTGGGCGTAAAAGTACTACGGTGTGTTTCTTATCACTCTTCAAACTACGTCACTTACTCTAACCGAATGTAAAAATGTCAACATTCATTGTATCCCTGGTTTGCTGAAAGTCCAATGCAAATGTTTTTTCCTGGCGACTGGGCTGATTTTTGGATATTTGAGATTCCTTTTTTTGGAAAATAAAAATACAAAAAATAATGAGGACCTCACACGGCGTAAAATGCAAC
>CAKAOI010029293.1:0-17699 GCA_916701655.1 Sebastiscus albofasciatus
TCCAGAAACCCTCACAGGTACTGCATTTAGCATAAAAAATATGCTCAAATCATAACATGGCAAACTGCAGCCCAACAGGCAACAACAGCTGTCAGTGTGTCAGTGAGCTGACTTGACTATGACTTGCCCCAAACTGCATGTGATTATCATAAAGTGGGCATGTCTGTAAAGGGGAGACTCGTGGGTACCCATAGAACCCATTTACATTCACATATCTGGAGGTCAGAGGTCAAGGGACCCCTTCGAAAATGGCCATGCCAGTTTTTTCTTGACAAAGTTTGGAGCGTTATTTAGTCTTCTTCATGACAAGCTAGTATGACACGGTTTTCTAGTTTCATATGATACCAGTATCTTCACTCGTGTTAAAACTGAGCCCACTAAAACACCTGAAATCGATTGCGTTAATGCGTTAAAGAAATTAGTGACGTTAAAATGATTTTGCGTTAACTTTGACAGCCCTCGTTAATACACAATTATTTGCTTACTATATTAACTTCATATGTTGATAATATGTCAGTGTTGTGTTTACTTTGTGTTGCGCTGCCCCCAAGTGGCCAAAAACAGTAATGTTTGCGCTTTAAACATGACTCAGGTCCTCACACATGAGAAAATCTCCATTAACCATCTCGTAGATACTGTAAATGTTTTCCAGATTTCTTTATAGACGGTTTGCCTCTCAGTTTTGTTTCTTTATTCCCACACACTGAGCCATTTTGTTCCACTTCAGGACAATAAGTACGTTTGCTTGCAATACATGAATACATTTTGTAATCTTTTGAGAAGTAAACTTGTTTACTCAATGAACAGAAAGTTATAACCAATAGATTGTTAACGTCCTTAATCATAACTTTAGCTAAACATGTGAATATCTTCTGATTTTGGACTGTTGAGGAGACAAAACGAGACGATCACTGAGAATTATATAATCAATAGTTGTTCATAAACTCCAGTGTAAGCACAGAAATCCATTAAAATACAAAACTTTCTTTGTTCAAAATTAAAACTGCATCAGCAAAGTCACTTACTGTCCAAAAAGAGACGTTTCACATAAATAATAAATTGTCTTCTAATGCCCGCGGTGAGCCTGACAGCGCGGTGACAAGGAAGGAGGAGAAGGAGTGGGTTAAGTGGGGTCAGTGTTCATAATGTCATTACCGCGTTGTTTTGGTTATCAAATTCCGCTCTAATTGGATTGTTCCTTCTCGTTAGATGTGGGCTGCTCTGCATGTGTTACAGTAAACGTCTGTTTTTGTAAGTTGTGACTTACACCCACTCTCCTTTAGTCACCGGTGTACAATACGTGAGCTGTAAATTCCCATTACGTCTCCTTTCAGATGGATGAACCCTCTCCACCTGCCTTTCCCTCACTTTTATTATTTGTCACCTTCAGTCTCACTTGCTCATATTGCATGATGTCCCCCGCCCCTCCCTCCTCTGTTTAACAATTACAGCATCAATCCCTGCTGTCCACTGTGGGAGCGGTTTCTCATTTCAGGCAGAGGTCATTCATTCAGCCCAGCCCTCGTCAGCTCAAATCACAGTCCGGTCTTCAGACTCGACCCGAAGCTGCTCTCTAACGGCTGCAGAGATGATGCATGTTGCTTTTCTCCTCCTGATCGTCTTCACAGGTAAGACTTGGGCATGTTTGAGGAGTGTTTATGAGTTTGTTATTTTTTGCTTCCTCATTTGACAGCAAAGTATCAGTGATAACTTTAGTTGTAGTAGTATTTTTCCATCATTCTAGAGTTGTTTGTATCTGATTCATGAACTGTCTGAGGATGTGGAGCTTGTACGTGTTGTCACAGAGCTCTTTCACATCACATTTATAACTTAAAGCCATGACTTCTTTGGTTTGCCGGCTTCACGCTGCTGTTTTTTCTTGATAGAAGAGAAAACACTGCTTCATTTAAAGGAGGAAAAACAAATTAAAACAAATGAGCAGAAATCCAGAATCTCTCCTCCTATCAAAGCATCTACATTTCAAAAATGTACACAGAAGATTAGTCTAACTGCTCTCCGTCAGACAGCTAAAAATATATCAGAATATCAAGCAACTTTAAACACATAATTAGAATCTATTGGTGTTTACTTATAGGCTCAACATGGGACAGAATAAATAAATCAACAACACAAACTACAATAAAAAAGCTACTGTAGGTCACACACAAGACAGTTTAACATCAGTTAAACAGCTACTGTATGTGGCATTTTGTGTTATATAATAAAGAAGATTAGCATCCAGACATTGCAGACAAATGAAATAATAAAAATCAAATAGTTTATATGAAATTAAATATATAGAAAACAATTAGGGGGGCTGCCGTGATAATTAACGCAAATTTGTTTTAACGCCACTAATTTCTTTAATGCAACTTGTGATTTTTAGGTTGTGGTGGGCTCAGTTCTAAAGCTAGAGAGAAGATGAACTGGTATCATATGAAACTAAAAAACCTAATGAATCCATTGGTACCAAGCATGTCATACTAGCTTGTCACGAAGGAGCCTAAATAACGCTCCAAATTTACGCTAGATTTTGGCGAGGACAGCTGACAGCTGTTGTTGCCTGTTGGGCTGCAGTTTGCCATGTTATGATTTGAGCATATTTTTATGCTAAATGCAGTACCTGTGAGGGTTTCTGGACAATATCTGTCATTGTTTTGTGTTGTTAATTGATTTCTAATAATAAATATATACATACATTTGCATAAAACAGCATATCTGCCCACTCCCATGTTGATAAGAGTGTTAAATACATGACAAATCTCCCTTTAAGGTACATTTTGAACAGATAAAAATTGTGTGATTAATTTGTGATTAATCACGATTAAATACTTTAGTCGGTAGACAGCCCTTATAATAATAGTAACAAATATTGTAAAGAATATAAATAATTAAAAAAAAAGAACAAAAAAACCTTCACATGTCTGATAACTGTTTTAATGTAGACGGGTCGTCCTCTGAGAAGGTGTGCAGTTACCAGGACGTAGTGGACTACCTGAACCTGACCACAGATAGCAGCGTGTTTAAACTGACCCGGCCCGTTCTGGATCACAATCACTACACCGATGTGAAGCTGGACATCTTCCTCTTCGCCATCCTGGCTGTGGTGGGTGCTGCGTGTTGGCCAATGATTCATCTGCTAAATGTTGTCATGCAGTTGATCTGTTCTCATGTGTGTGTGTTTGTTCATTCCCAGGTTGAGAAAACACAAACTTTTATTCCTTTCATCTGGGCAACAGTGGTGAGTTTTGATCGTTTAAAATGACTCTCGGCTAACACTCTGCGTGGTCACCTGTTGTTCTGTTTGTTATTTCAAATGTGTCTCCAATTTATTTTTCATTTACTGCAGCAATGGGCCGATGAACGCATCTCGTGGGACCCGAAACAGTTTTGTGAAATCAAACAGATTACCATTCCTAAAGAAATACTCTGGAGACCCGACCTCTTCATCTATGAGATGTGAGCCTGCAGCACGCACGCACGCACGCACACAGACACGCACACAGACACACACACACACACACACACACACATACACACACATACACACACACCCGATTTGAAGATAAGATTAAAAAAAGGGCGTGGTCATGAGAGCCTACTCTTTGACGATGACGTATTGCCGGTCTGATGTATTTCTTTAATGATGAGAAAGATCTAAAACAACAGAAATTAAAGAGAACTTAAAGGGAATTGAGTTGGATGAGGAAACTAAATCAAGTAGTTCAAAACAGCTAAGCAAATGTGAAACAGATAATGGGAAAACAGAAAAGATACATTTACAACTAGAAGTGCACTCGGAGAGCGCAGACCTCCGCCAAGGCAGGTTTCATGTACAGCCATCGCTGAGCGGAGTTATTGAAAAACATTCCCGAAGCCGGACCATGACCTGGATCGCCACCAAAATCTAATGGATCGTTCAATGTGCCACATCCCACCCCTCCAAAAAATGACATTCAAATCCATTGCGGACTTTTGGAGTAATCCTCCAAACGGACAAACCAACAAACCAACGGCGGTGAAAACATCACCTCCTTCCTGGGCCTTCTGCCTTGGCGGAGGTAATAATTGGAATGAATGTAATGAAATAAATCAAAAGAAAAGGAAAGGCTTGGTAGAGAATGGGAGGTAGTTTGCGTTTTATTAAAGTACACACAACAGTTTTTATACTATTGTTAAGAGCACTAATGAGCAAACACATTAACCTGAGGTGGTGACGGGAGGAGCTCCGTCATCTATTCATTCAGTTTGTGATTAATGTGGAATTGCGGTGCGGTTTGAAGGCTCCACAAACATGAACATATTTTGTGTGCGTTTGTGTCTCAGGATACAGAAGGACGACTCCCCTCAGAATCCGTACATGCAAGTGCACAGCGACGGGACGGTCATATCTGAAGAGGACATGAAGGTGGTCAGCACCTGTCACATGGACGTCCACAAGTTCCCCTTCGACATACAGAAATGCAGCATCTCCATCGGATCTGCGATACACTCTGGTGAGGGAGGGAGTGTGTGTGACCGTCTGTGCTGACGTCAGTGTTTTTACCACTTCTTCTCCGTCTCTCCTCAGTTGATGAGATTCGTCTCTTTCCTTACTCCAACTCGTCTCGAGCCACCCAGTTTACCCGAGAGGTGATGAAGACTCAGGGAGAGTGGGAGTTCCTCCAACTGTCCATCAACAAAAACAATTTCACCTTCAGCGATTCAACAGTGTATGAACAGCTCGAATACACTGTACGTGTATAATATGTGTATATATACTTGTTTCAGTTCTTAATTCATGCTCGACTGCTCATGCATTGTGTTATTCATGCTCTTTCACCTGTTTCCTATGTCCAGCATATACTCCTGACACCTGGAGTAGAAATGTCAGGTTTTCTGTTGGTGACCATTGAACCTCTTTTTCCTAGTTCACCATAAAGAGGAGGCCCCTGCTCCACGTCATCAACTTCCTGTTGCCCATCCTGTTCTTCCTGAGTCTGGACATCGCCTCCTTCTTCATCGCAGACCATCGAGGAGAGAAGCTGGGCTTCAAAGTCACCGTGCTGCTGGCCATCTCTGTCCTGCTGCTCATCCTGAACGACATCCTGCCCTCCATGTCCAACAGGACTCCGCTCATAGGTACCGACTCACTGCTTTAAGGCCATATTGTTAACTGGTTTATGATTCATACAGTCCAGGAGCTCAAGATACCAAAACATAAAGTAGTTGTTGACTGTTTCCTCCTCTCAGCGACCTACTGCATTGTGATCTTTGCTATGATGCTGCTCAGCCTGCTGGAGACCATCTTGGTAACGTATCTTATGGAGAAAGACTCTGAATCCCAGCAGGAGCTCAAGCTGAGGGACGACTGGGAGGACAAACGGGAGGAAGTCAAAATCAATAACTGTAACAAGGGTGAGACACAGATCACAGACTTATCAGATGCTCCATGAATGGGAATGTTGGGAGGAACTGGCAACTGATTCTGGTTCAAATTTATCATCTTAAAGGCCTTAACACCTCATTTTCTCAATCCGCTATTTCCAGAATCCAAATTTGATGACTTGGTTTGTCTACTTATGTTGCCAAGGAGATGCCACTGTTGATCATATCTGATCAAGTCCTGATGAAGGAGATTGGCCTGGTTTTCAACAGCTTTTTCTCTTTATATTTAGTCATAAAATGTACTTAAATTGAATAAGACATATATTTGAAACTATGCTTTCCAGTGTTTTTTATATGCAGCATATTTCCTGTGCAGTCACTCTTGTTTGTGTTTTCAGAGGATAAAAGACAAACCCGCTGTTCATGCATCTGTAACGCGTCTGACGGTGAGAAACAGCATGAGCTGCTGCCGGTGGCTGGAGAGGTACAGACATTATAAGTTTAGATGAAGCTTTATTATCACAAAAACAGGTGGACAAAACTGACGGAAACGGAGTTTGTGATGTAGTTTAAACGCAGGTCTTTCATCCAGAAGACCGCTGTTTGTGTCACACTACGACCAGCTGTTCGTTTGTGTCCCGTGTTCACAGCGTTACGTTTAATTTTCACTGTACAAACGTAGTAATTTTAAGCCCAACCATGATGTTTTTTTCCTAAACCTAACTAAGTGGTTTTGTTACCTAAACCTAAGCAAGTGTTTC
This sequence comes from Sebastiscus albofasciatus, assembly GCA_916701655.1. Classification (NCBI taxonomy): domain Eukaryota; kingdom Metazoa; phylum Chordata; class Actinopteri; order Perciformes; family Sebastidae; genus Sebastiscus; species Sebastiscus albofasciatus. The sequence goes on from CAKAOI010029293.1 coordinate 6,129, forward strand.
CGTTTGAATTCACAAGTTAACTGCGACCGTGAAGTGACTCCAAGGGGTCAGATTAAGCGTCAATATGTGACGAGTTGCTGTGACTGTTGTTGCCTAGAAACAGTGAATGGCGTTCCTTCCTCCACTTTTCAATGACATACCTGCAGTTGCGCTTTGCCTCTGCGCCCTACCTAGCGGTGAGCGAAGAGTAACTGTCTTATCATGTGAAGGCAGCTATAGTGTGTATATGTAAGGGATAATGTACAGCGAGCCGGTCATTGTTGTGAAAGAATGACCCGCTGGCTGTATATTATCCCTCTTATTACACAGCTACTTACTCAAAATCAATATTTTAACACAAAAACGGTCCGCCAGAGTCCGACGTCAGAGCTGCGTCCATAGCAACGGTCTGTTATACATGATTTGCTATAGAGAAATTATAGGCCGCAGAACGCCGTGATTGACCAATCAGAATCAAGTATTCAACACAGCCGTGTGGTAAACATATTTAATGGTTTAGTAGATCAGTAGGCAATTACAGTATATCACTCATCACTTAAGGGCATAATATTACACTTTCTACCAACGTTTGGCTGCAGATTCATCTCTTCTCGGGGGAAATGGAAGCATCGGTCGACATTGATGTGTTAACATGGCAAAATTCAACATATTTACAAGCTTTTAACAACCTAAGATGCCTGATTGTGATTACGATAACTTGGCCTGTAAGGAAGTAAACATCCTGCGTGATAACATGCACGGGACGATTTTGTCCACCTGGCTTGACTCTGTGCCTCCTGGTGTGTGCAGGTCAACAACAGCATTCAGTCACGAGAGTCTCAGGCGTTACTGCTGATCCTGGAGGAGCTGAAGGAGGTGAAGGAGCTGCAGAAAACTCAGAATCTGCACGTCAGGTGCAGACAGGAAGGAGGGAAGTACGGCCTCCGGGCCGCAAGAATCAACAAAGCTTTCTTCATTTTCTACGTCACCACCGTGTCGCTGTTTCTATCCCTCATCTTCATCGCATGGAACACTTAGAAATGTAAAACAATACCTTGCAATACTTGTTGTGCTTATAAAAAAACATGTTGTGTGTCTCGTTGTGGATCTATTTTATGTGGATGAGATAGTTGAAAGTGAAGTTACACAACCCCGTAGACGTGTGAGATTTATACTGTTGATGAAAGCTTTAGTGGCCCGCTTAATGCATCGCCTTTGAATATGATTGTATAAAAATGTGTGGTGAATAATTCATGTTCGTTTGCAGAGATTAAACAGGAAACTTTACCGCCTCCAGTTCAATCCTTCACTGACCTCACTGTTACTCTGTAATACTTCACATTTATGTCTCCGCTCAGACAAACAAATCTGTCCCTCCTGTCCTGTTTCAGTCTACTTTCACCTCACAGCTCATCGGTCACTCAGACGTTAAACCAATCACGTCCGTCCTCGCCAACCTGATATCCTCTACGTTATGAACGCATCATCAGAGAGGAGGATCTGTGGTGTTATTGCAGTGGATGCAAAGACATGTTCACATTCATCATGAAACTCCAGATTCTTACTATTTATGATATCAATATTTCTCAATATGTGTTTTTATTTATAAGATACTTTCTGGTGGAAATATTCCTGAGCAGTTCAAGACGTATTTTAAAACAAATTCTCAGGTCCATTCTTACTCAACCCGTCAGTCTCTAGATCTCCATCCTCCTAAAGTCCTCACTAGTAGAGGTCAGTTTTCGATAAGATTTAGGGGAACCAAATTATGGAGTAGCTTTTCACATCTATCAATAAACTCTTCATCTGTCAAATGTTTCAAAAGTCGCTTAAAGGGTCATTTAATTGCTGTTGCTGTTTTGTAAGTTTTGTAATTTCTGTTTTGTAATTGCTTCCCCCCCCCATGCTGTTTTTATCTTTTTTATTTAAATTTTTTTCCCACTCACGTTGTTTGGTTGCGATTGCTCAGAAGTCTTTGTAGATATTTAAATCAATATCCTCCTCACAAACACTAACCATACACTTTCACACAACACATACGCATTTGTCTTTTTTGATATATTTATTGTTATGATATTAATCTTGTTCTAATTGTTTGTTATCACTATTATGTAGTCATATTATTTATTTTAATCTTGTCTCTAGGTAGAGGCTTCAGATAAGCCCAGTAAGTTTTTTTGCCTCTTCCTGCACTGTATGTTATTCATTTATTTTTGTGTCATGTGTTGTAGTCTTAAATTGTGCAAAATAAATAAACAAATAAACAAATCACTCAGGCTGCCTATAAAAAGCCCCCTCGGGACTTTTACATGTTTGTTTCATCACATTGAATCACAGTGGATGTCTTTTTTTTAATAGCCATGCTAGCGAGCAATGTTTATCCACCACTTTGAGGGAACAGGGGAGACACCAGAGTTTTGGTCGGAGACGATAACGTTACTCGCTGCGGAGCTCCGTCGCTTCACAAGACACGGGAAACCTCTGTTGGTCTGGAGGAGCTGCAGCATTTATTTCTGCACAAACATCCACTGTACATTCACTAGATATTCTCAGAGCTACTAACTCTTCTGCAGTGTGTAGTGTGCGTGCATGCACATGAGAGCGGCGCGAAATAGCAAGAACGAGCGCGGTGTGTGAGTGAAGGCAGGCAGAGTACAGCAGAGACTCCGGTCCTGGAGACAAAAGCTACGATCTCCCCCGCGCCCTCCGACCGCGGCCAACAGTGTTTAACAGACGGGCTTCACTAGATATAACTTTGAGGTTTCGGTGCTTCCGTGTAGTTTGTGTTGGAGTCTGAGTCTGAACAGCGTAGCCACACACACGGGACACCGACCCGGATTGATTTATACGTGTAAGAAGTTACAAACAGTCCTTTTAATTTGTGAATGTGAAGACAAGTTGTGGATTTACAGCTGGTTATATTTTAGACTTCCTGGCTCGCTTTTCCCGAGCTAGCTGCTAAGTAATTTAATCCCTTGATATCTGCTAATGCTACACACTGTGTTTGTTTAGAAGGTACATTATTTCACGGTGTGCTCACTTTTATTAAAGTACACACGACATCTTTTATACTATTATTAAGAGCAATAATAAGCAAACACATTAACATGAGGTAATGACAGGAGCTTCAACATCTATTCATTCAGGTCATGATTAATGTGAAATAGCGGTGCGGTTTAAAGGCTCAACAAACATGAACCATGAAAAGAATGTGTTTGTGTCTCAGGATACAGAATGACAGGACGACAGAGTCCGTACATGTACAGTACGTGTCCTACGACGGGACGATCACTTCTGAAGAGGACGTGAAGGCGGTCAGCACCTGTCAGATGGACGTCCACAAGTTCCCCTTCGACACACAGAGATGCAGCACCTCCATTGGATCTGCAATACACTCTGGTGAGGGAGGGAGTGTGCGTGACTGTCTGTACTGATGTCAATGTTTTTACCACCAACTCTTTTCCCTTAGAGAGAGGGAGATCCTCCACCTGTCCATCGCTGACGATAGACAGCTCATATACACTGTACGCAACACAGGGAGAGAGACAGATGGGTGCCTAGTTAAAGGAAAAACCTGAATGTATGAGTGGAGAAGCACTCAATGGTTTGATGTGAATGAAAATAATGTGACTAATATGCTATTGCCTTCGCAGTGAACCCGATTGAACATCTAATTTTAGAGCATTGGGCCTCCTGCAAGAACCATCGTATGATCTGATTAATTCTTAAGTGGCTTGTACGAGTGATTTAGGAGAACTTGTCACATTCACCAATTTTTTTTCTATTTTGAATACGATACGATTGTATATCTCATTGTACTTTGAAGCAATCTTGAGTTTGAAAATCCTATATAAATTACACTTCATGATTATGTTGACGTTATCCTGTTTGACTCTGCAATTAGATTTATAAAAAAATCCAAATTAATTCATATAGCCCAACAATATCATCAGTAAATGAAATAGTGCATTTGTCATGTGTAGGGTGAATTTATGAGGGAGAACCCAAACGCAGAGTCACAGGCAGGAAAGTTGTTCAAAATAAAAGCGAGCTTTAATAATATTAAGCTGAATATACTGAAACAACAAAAAGGCAGGGCATCAAGAAAAACCAAAAATGCAGGGAGGGGAACAAAGTACAAAAGAACAAATAGAAACAAACAACAAAAACCAAACAGAGGACAAAACCAAAAATACACTAACCAGTGAAACACGGGGAACACCAGGAATCAGGGCAGGAGGTAACAAGAAACACGGAGGACCAGGTAGACGGGGCTGGAGAGACAAACGATCCGACAAGGGCAGAGGGGAACACACAGGCTTAAATACAAGACATGATTAACACAGGTGAAACAAATCAGGGCGGGGCAGACAATCAACAAAAGGCGGGAAAACAAACAAAGGTGGGAAGTAAAACCAGACAAGACACAGGAGGAGAGAATTACCAAAATAAAACAGGAAACACCGGAATAACATAAAAGAAACCAAAATCACATAAACATAGCTAATAACAAAAGACTGGCAAAGCCAGAACACGACAGCATTGATGCTATTGTACACCACTACAATATCAATATGAACATCTCAAACGAGCAATTTTCGAAATTGATCTACTAGTATTATCGAATAGTAATTTTTTACTTGAAATGCGCATCCACTGGCTGTGCAAGACTAGTTTCATGAATGACTTCATCCGTGCTCTTGCATTAGGCCTACATAATTTGTGTTCTCAAATTACCTAATTCATACTCTTGAATTTGTGCTCTTGTATTAATTAAATGGGTGTGCAAATTAAAAACATTCAATTTTAAGAATTATGTAATTTGTGCTCGTGTTACGTCATTTGGAGTCTCGTTTCTTAATTCGTCTTGAAGTTACTGAATTTGTGCTCTCATTTCAACAACACAACATGATGGAACAATATTTTGAATTTAAATTAAATTAGATAAATTAACAGAATATAATGTTTTATAAATTACGAATTATGAATTTGTGCAGATAAATTAAGTTAGTAAGAAGTCAAGAGCAAATTAATTATTTGTGCGCACAAGTCAAGAATTTTTTTAAGAACTAAATGTCATAATTTCTGTTGGTGGATCTCGTCTGACCTTTGAACCTGTTGTTCCTAGTTCACCTTGAAGAGGAGGCCCCTCCTTCATCAGTCTGGACCTCGCCTCCCTCTTCATCGCTGACCATCGAGGAGAGAAGTCAAAGTCACCGTGCTGCTGCTCATCCTGAACGACATCCTGCCCTGCACTCAGAGGTACTGTTGTTGGTTTGTTTGCTCATGTTGCCAAGGAGATGCCACCGTTGATCATATATGATCAAGTCCTGATGAGGAGATTGGCCTGGTTCTCAGCAGTTTAACTCTTATTAACTTATAGGCCAGGCCTTGGTGGCTCCAATCCGGCCCTTAGTGAACTCAATCCGGCCTTTTGAGCATTTTTAGATATGAAAAAAGTATTAAAATAATAATAATATCTTCCAATAAAGAGAGTAAGAGAGTGTTACGGACTGTTAAAAGCAATATCAATATGTTTTTATTTAAATAACCTCCTAACATTCAAAGTTTATGGATGTTTACATTGTTAGATTATTCATAATTTCATTAGTAGGCTAAATGGCCCATTCTTTAGTTATGTCCTTTTAAGAAGCACATACATGTTTATTTTGTTAAAGAGTTTTAACCCAGGCTGTTTTAGCAGAGGGAAATTAAGGATAGTCAAACTGTATTAAAAAAATACGTTAAATGCAACATTATGTTTATTAAAACAACAACCTACTAAGATTAAAAACGTGTATTGTTTTCACCTTTATATTCCTAGCTTTGCAGATCAGGCAGGAAATGTAAATGTCCAGCCCCTTAGCACTCATTGGAAGCGTTTTTTTATTTAATTTTCAACGTCTTAATGTGTTTAAAACGAGGAGCAACCACTTTCCCCATGATTTTAGGGGGACACCAGTGTGGCAAGACCACTTCCCTTCCTTTAATTGTAATTTTATGCAGTGTCATAGCACTTTAAAACTGCCCTTCATGATTTCCCAATTATACGTGTTTACATGCTTTTAACAACCTGTTGAGATAACTTGGGACAAAACATACAACCTCCGCTACAACCTCTGAAAGACAGAATAGCAGCCGGGCCGTCGGATTAATAAAAGGTTGATAGTTTATATAATAAAAGATAAATACTTGACGTTCGTGCATCGATGCAATATTGCCACACTAAATATTGCGATACTATGCTGTATCGATTGTTTTCAGTGGATGTTATTTATTTTAGCCATGCTAGCGGGCCGTTCATCCACCACTTTGGTCCAGACTGAAACATCTCAACAACTATCGGATGGATTGCCGGACAGACATTCATGTTCCCCAGAGGATGAATCCCAATAACTTCTATGATCCTCTAGCACCACCAGCAGGTAACATGCTTCACTCATCCTGTCAGATATCTCAACATCTACTAGATGGTTTGGTGTACTAGTATTTATCTTTATTGTTTATCAACCGTACACAATGTTATTAACTGTGAATCTTGCTATCATAACGTAAGCTTCATGCGACCTGTTATACTAATCAAGATTTCGTGATATCTTGATATTGATTTTGGGACAATGACATGGCTGGATAGCTAGCTAGTGTTGTTAAACATACTGTTAAATTATATTTCCTGTTTGTCAACCCTACGCAATGTTATTGACTTTGAATCTTGCTAGAATAACATTAGCTGAAGTCTCTGTTTACTGGAGCAGTGAACAACGTTTCCATTGCATAAGAACCCTCAATTAGTTTTTATTTTAATGACTTTTCAATTTAATTTTAGATTAGTTTTAGATTTTCCAGAAAGTTTTAGTTTTTATATATTTAGTTTCAGTTTTTTTGTTTGTTCTTGTTAGGGCCAGGTAAATTGTCTCAGAAGTATGTAGCTATATACTGTACATATAAGATACCTGGTTGGAGAACAGTGTAGAAATAGCCATAATGTTTAATGTTTGTGCTACTTTAGTGAAGCTATTGTTGCACAGTGCCATCTGCTGGAATATCAAGTATGTCCAGTTTCTGTGGTTCAATGTCTCGAGAGTTGAGGGAAATTCATGCTGTCTCCTTTTTTTAGGTAGTGATATATTATAGCCAAAAAACTAAAACTGAAATGAATGTATGTTCATTTTTATTTCATTTTTATAAGTTTTTTACCCTGGAAAAATCATTTCACTTTAGTTTTTTTCTTAAAGGATATAGTTTTATTTAAAATCAGTTCACTAAAGATATTTTTCACTGCATATTTTTGTTTTAGTTTCAGTTTTAGTTTACTATAATAACCCTGGTTATACCGTTATAAAAGCACGTAATTACAACATACTGACAGAAGAGTTTCAGATGTTACTGACTGGGATGTATTTTCCACCTGGATCTGTGTGCAAAATGTTTATTAATTGCAGTAACTGTACTTACTTTTACCGTTAAACATCTTTACAGCCCGTTTTTGTCTCCACCAGGGACCTCGCCACCTCTTGTTCCTCCCCTAAAAGACCGCTGAGGGATGATGTGATGACCGCTGTGGGAGTGACCGCTGTCTGGCTGTCAGACTAATGAGGTTATTAAAAAAAAACACATCAATGATCGGTTTGCCCGGCCCTCTTCCAGTACGAGGCAGCGGTATTTTTTACTGTAAGACTTGGTCAGATTACCAGAGAGCACTGGGAGGACGAGGAGACACGCCGGCTGCACAGACTCAGTCTCACTGACTTTGGATTCTCGCAGGTGTTGCAGTCATGATGCTTGCTGGTTTCCTCTTTCTGCTCTTCCTCACAGGTAAGCTATGTTCAGCATGATGCATTCAGGTGGATAAAGGCTAAACTCATTTGTTGTTAATTTAAAGAGTTTAAAGGGTAAAAAAAAAGTGGAAAGCTGTGCAGTATTCACTGTTGTTTTTTTAATTTTCATGTGTCTGCTTGGTATTTACAGTATAGTCAAGTCAAACTTTTATTCATATAGCACATTTAAAATCAACTGCAGTTGAGCAAATCGCTGAATAGGCACAAAATAATACAAAGCAAACAACAATGCAAACAGAAGAAAACAATAAACATAATGTGAACATAATAGTAGTAAAAGAATTGCAGCACAAGATGAAGTCGATGTGTTAAACTCAACGTAAACAAACTCCAACAAGAAGACGTGTGTCTTCAGCAGCGACTGAAATGTTTCTGTAGCAGTTTTTAATTGAATAAGTAAACTGTTCCAGAGATTAAGCTGTTAGATGAAGAATTAACTAAGAAAAAATGCATTCAGTCTGAAGTGTTTCCTGTTGACAAAATGTGAATTTCCAGAGTAATACCAAAATGTAAAAACAACAAATAACAACCAAGAAAAATGAAGCGTATCAATGTAAAAAAAAAAAGGCATCTGTTTTGTAATAAAATGTTTAAAACGATTATTATAGGAACATTAAGAGAAACAAAACAAAGTGTTCTAGGAGAACTTTTAACAATAACATAACATAATAACGTTCTTAAACCCAGATTTGAGCTGAAAATTGTGCCTTAATTTGAACAACACACATTTGGGCGACAAATAGCAAACTGATCTCGGACCAGGAAAAGCCCCATTAAACTTAAATTATTGCAATAATGGTCACATTTAAAAATCATCAGTGGACTGATGAGATAAAACGTCCCGCAGTTCTGCCAACGCCCATCTCATAATGGCCTTTCAGCGCCCACAGTTGGAGGTAGTGGTTACCGACCCACAGAGACTAATGTTTGGCCATTCTTCTAAATTACGTAATTAAAGCACATACCGTGAATCTGATGTCCAGATAAACAAAAGAAGTTCTACTGTAGAAGAAAAGCTAATTTAATAAGAGTTTCTTTCAGTCGTAGAGAATGATGTTTGATGTTTCTGTTGTGCTGTAGATGGGGTGTTCCCTGAGAATAACTGCAGTTATCAGGCTGTTTTAAACCACCTGAATCTGACCAAGAACAATGAGCTGTACTCCATGACGCGGCCCGTTAAACACTACGAACGTCCCACACGGGTATCCCTGGAAGTACTGCTCTACGCCATTCTGGATGTGGCAAGTGATTAAATCTTTATTTGTGAACTTGTTTTAATAATAATTATTGTGTTATATTGGTTTTATTTGTCAGATTTTTTATATTCCTTCCAGGTTTATTTAGGGCTGTCAAATTTAATGCGATAACACGTTAACGCAACTTGCGATTTTTAGGTTGTAGCGTGCTTTAAAGCTGTCGTGTTTTAAAGCTAGAGTGAAGATACTGGTATCATATGAAACTAGACAACCTAATGAATCCATTGGTACCAACCACGTCATACTAGCTTGTCGAGAAGGAGGTTAAATAACGCTCCAAACTTGAGCTTAATTTTGGCGATGAAAAACTGTCATGGCTATTTTCAAAGGGGTCCCTTGACCTCTGACCTCCAGATGTGTCAATGTAAATGGGCTCTATGGGTACCCACGAGTCTCCCCTTTACAGACATGCCCACTTTATGATAATCACATGCAGTTTGGGGCAAGTCATAGTCAAGTCAGCACACTGACACACTGACAGCTGTTGTTGTCTGTTGGGCTGCAGTTTGCCATGTTATGATTTGAGCATATTGTTTTATGCTAAATGCAGTACCTGTGAGGGTTTCTGGACAATATCTGTTATTTTTTTGTGTTGTTAATTGATTTCTAATAATAAATATATACATACATTTGCGTAAAGCAGCATATTTGACCATTTCAATGTTAATAACAGTATTAAATACTTGACAAATCTCCCTTTTCTACATTTTGAACAGATAAGAAATGATTGATTAATGTCTGGTATCAGCAGTCTCTTGTGAGTTTTTCCTATTCCCTTAATTAGATATATTAGACATGTTTCTTTTTTTACAGGTTGAGAAAGAACAGAAATTCATCCCGTATGTTTGGACTGTCATGGTGAGTTCTGTCAGTCGATGATGGAGACTGAACTGCTGTTGGGAAATGTTTGTCTTTAAGGACAGACACCCCAGGTGAATAGGGTAAAAAAATGAACTTAAAGATATCACCATGAAACTTCCCCAGTTGATTACTTACATTAAGACAATTATTTTTTGTATTACAAGTTTTCTGAAAATGTATGTTTAAATATGCAAATGAGGCATTATCTTATCAAATATGTGCTAATTTGCATACATTTCCAGAACAGTAATATGAACATTGGATAAAGCCAGGTTCAAAATTATTATTTCATTTTGTTAACATATTAGAGTCAAAGAGGGAATTTAGAATATCTCTTTTTTATCACTCCATAAATCAGAAAATACTGTCAACAACCATAAAAAATAAATTTTCGCCATGTTTTTAGGAGTAAAATGTTGTATAAATCAGGTTATGAATGACATATGAACAAACCCCTCAGTAAAAACCTTCAGAATATAGATAGGGATGAAACTGGAAAGTTTGGTGGATGTAAGTGTTACTGAAGTGGAGATTTCTGGCTCAGAGTCTGAGAAAAAACTCATTTTGAGAAAACAGCCTTTAAAGATATGTACTGTAAAATTCCATACATTTTGCAAAACACAACCGGTAAATAGGGTAAAAAATGTAACTAATAGATATCACCATGAAACTTCCCCAGTTGATTACTTACATTAAGACAGTTATTTTTTGTATTACAAGTTTTCTGAAAATGTATGTTTAAATATGTAAATGAGGCATTATCTAATGCTAACTTGGGATGAATTTAGGAGAAATCTACAAATGCAAATAGACAAAATGTAGTAAAATAAAGACTTAAATGTGTATTTTAGATGTTTTCTTTCCACTAGTCTGAAAAAAGACGAAAGAAAGAAGCAAAATAGCCCAAAATCTCTGAATTGACCAGTGCATGAGAAACAATGTTTTTGCCTGGGCTGTCTCGCCTTCAATGGTATATAAATTGGTTTTGTCAGAGGCCTTTTAATTTGTGTGTTTCTCTCACTTTGTTCTCTTTATGTTCCTGTTTTTGACTTGTTTCCCGCTGCAGAGGTGGCACAACGAATACATCTCCTGGGATCCAAATCAGTTTTGTGGAATTGATAATGTTTCTCTTCCTGCTGAAGTTTTGTGGAAACCAGATCTCACTATTGAGGAAATGTAAGTGTGAATGTATTTACAGACACACGCACGCACGCACGCACGCACGCACGCACGCACGCACGCACGCACGCACGCACACACACACACACACAGTGCAGTGCAAATATTGATTTTTTTATTGACAAATTAATTCTGATGTCTAGATGGACATGATGACTCAGGTTCTAATGGAAAAGCAAAATTATGGAAGTGAACATCAGTATCACATTTCACAATTTTTCCTCACTTACGTCCATTTTAAGAGTCCCTTGTTGTTTTTCACAATTCCACATACTCTCATGACAGTAACGAGCGGTAGGACATCGTGTTATTGTTTATAAATGATCCAATAACTGAAGCATTCGGTTGCCAAAACACTACTTCACATTTATTAAAAGTGGGGGGGGGGGGGGGGGGGGGGGGGGGGGGGGGGGGGGGGGGGGGGGGGGGGGGGGGGGGGGGGGGGGGGGGGGGGGGGG
>CAKAOI010029299.1:0-43906 GCA_916701655.1 Sebastiscus albofasciatus
ATCATCTCCAACCACTCTGCCCATTCTCCTCTGACCTCTGACATCAACAAGGCATTTCCGTCCACACAACTGCCGCTCACTGGATCTGTTCTCTTGTTGGGACCATTCTCTGTAAACCCTAGAGATGGTTGTGCGTGAAAATCCCAGTAGATCAGCAGTTTAATACTCAGACCAGCCCGTCTGGCACCAACAACCATGCCACGTTCAAAGTCACTTAAATCCCCTTTCTTCCCCATTCTGATGCTCGGTTTGAACTTCAGCAAGTCGTCTTCACCACATCTAGATGACGTAATGCATTGAGTTGCTGCCATGTGATTGGCTGATGAGCTATTTGTGTTAACAAGCAATTGAACAGGTGTGCCTAATAAAGTGGCCGGTGAGTGTATATACCCGTATCTCAGCTGTTACCCTGCACTATATTCATTTTAACAGTTTCTTCATCTCCTGGTATTTTTATATCTGGTATATTTTTTATACCTTGTACTACTAACTTGTGCTTTTCTACTAATATGTTTGCATTATGGAACTGTGATGCTGGAAATTTCCATCGGGATCAATAAAGTTATTATCTATCTATCTCTCTATCTGTTTGGTTTGTTGCCAAATCGGAAGTGTTTTTCTTTAATTCACAATATTAAGAACATGTTTACTGCAGGTGAGAAAGTGATGGTGAGAGCTTTGACAAAGCATCTAGTATATGACGAGTTAGGATGAGAACGTGTTGACTATGTAGTCCTCGATTTGGAGCACACCCGGTACACAAACACTCATCCATGTACATGATCTGTTTGATCAAATCACATTTAGTTGATTTTTATGTTTAATTCAAATCTAAATTTCTAAAAGTTCACCATTGTTGGTGCCATCTTCTTCTCAAAAACTGGAAAAATACAAAGAAAACAAAGTCGGTAACAGAGTAAGTGCAGCCACCACCACCACCACTTACTTAGGCTGCTTTGTGAAAATGTGACAGATTGAAGATGCAAGCTTTCACTCTTCTGCTGTTGCAGAAAGCTGCACACAGCCAGGCAGCGAAAACCCATCTGACATTTACAAAATATAAATAGCTCACTGAAACATTGAACATTAAAGCACAAAAGGACAGGCTCATGTGCATATCCCACACGCCACAGTATGTATTATAAATCCCTGCTCACAGAAATGTATACTTTATAAGTCACAGAGAGACGTGAGGCATCGCAACGTGTTCAAGGCAGACGCACAAAGACCTAAATGGTGTCGTTTTCAGATTGCAAAAGAGAAGGAGCGAAGGAGGGAAGGAGGTAGGAAAGGAAGAGTAAGAGAGAGAGAGAATACCACAAAGAAAGAAACATAATGGAGCACATAATGGAAGGTAAATAGCACCATTTGAAAGAAAAGCACAAAAAGAAAAGTGCAGAAAAATAAGAGAATAATAGAAAGTGAGAGCGGAGAGAAATGTTACCAAAGCAGCCTCATCACTCTCCACCAACACCACCAACACCACGCTCAGCGTAGTACAGGTGGGGGGTGACGATGATAAATAAAATAGAAGCAAAAGCCAGTTATTCTGCTGTACAGGCCAGACACCAGCCATTATATGAGTGTTCTACAATCTGTATACAGTATACGACACCCTCTGTACTTTACGGTACGACTCTCGCATCGGATGAGGGAAAATCTCGTCTAATGCTCGTCTGAACAGAAGAACTCCAACACTTCATAAATCAACAGCATGTAGAGAATATAAATGCCAAACAACGACCAAAAGAAGATGAGCTCAGCCAAAAAAACAAGGACTCCAGACGTTAAATATTGCACTTCCATAAACTGATTTTATGGGTCAAGCTCCCAAAACACCCATCAAACCCCTCAGCTTTAGTTGTGATGAAGACTCCCTGTTAAATAAGGCCGAAGCCCAATTTGAGATATTATTATTGTAATCTCTGTAATGTTTTTCAGACTTTGGAAAGCTCCCTCCAGAGGGTGTTTTTCTGACAATTTACTCATATTTTTGGAATACTTTGTTAATATTTTCCAGCCCTAGTTTGGAGATATTTTACTCATATTTTTAAGACATTAACAAATATTTTTTGGAATTTCTTGGAACATTTTTTTTGGATTTTTTGTCAATATCATTTTGAATATATATATTTATATTATATATATATATTTGACATTTTACTAATATTTTTGAGACATTTTCTTCATGTTTTCTTTATAGTTTTTTTTTTAGAAAATTTCTCAGACAATTTGGGGATTTCTTTTTAACATTTTATTAATATTCTTCAGACATTTTCACGGGCTAAGTAGTACTGCTCATGAAGTCCATGTGTTAAATCAGCAGATCACCACTTCAGTTCACAATACCAAAGCACATAAAGTCGAAAGAACAGAAACTTGTGGTCAACACAACACCATGATACTGTCCACTAATAGATACTAATAGATCTGTGGGAGATCAACAAAACAGCCAGCAACGTTTGACCAACTCATAACTCCTGTTTTAAATTAATTAATTAATTGTATGCAGCACCAGTGTGACTTTAAACAACCATGAACGAGGAGTTGTACCTTTTCGGAGGAGCAGGAGGAGCTTTCCTTTCTCCAGCTCTAGGACGAGGCTGTGCTCGCTGTGCTCGCTCTGTCCCTCGGCGTGAAGCAGTATCCCAGAGTTCCTCAGGGTTTTAAATATCAGAGAGATGCTCTCCCTGGTCACCTGCCTCGGCCTGCTGGGACTCAACCTGTAGAGAAGGCTGCTGCGGCCGTCCAGACTCACCACGTCAGAGTCTGAAAGACAACCAAACCACACATTACTCAGAGGACTCTCAACATAATAGTAAAAAAAATCCTTACACATACTGTATGTAGAAAGGTTGATAGGAAACATAGCTTTGGTTCAGAAACGTGGATATTCAACGTATCCGTGCGTGGGTTTGCAGAAACACGTAATGGCAACATTTTATTCTGGCGACTAGGTGGATCTAATATACTATGTGATGGTATTATAGCTCGGACTGCATCATCATCTATGTTAATATTCAGGTTATGTATCAAGAATGAGTTGACAATATGTTACATTTTGTACTTTTCTAATTTCTTCTCTGAGCTATGAACTAAATGCAGGTTATGTCTATCATAAAGTGGAGTGATAAAGCATAAACACAATGTAGACACTTTATAGAGAAGCTAATCGTTGAGCTGAATATGAGAGGCAGATTATAGACCATGGAGCATTTTTCATGTCAACCTAAAGAAAATGATACACTTAGCGTTGCCTATCACGGCGCTAAGTGTTGCTCCCGCCTACAGCGTCGCCATCGAAGCATCAAATTAGAAATGTCAGCTGAGATGCATCAATTTCTGCGACCCGCTGCATCCGAGCCTTTACTGCTGACAGTGAAACCCCAAAATCTGAATTATTCAAAAGTTTTTTTTCTCTTCTCTTCACCTTTTGGATGAAACGAAGACGTGTCGCCAGAATCCTCAAAATCAACTAATTGAAGCTCTTTTTTTCTAGCTGAGAGGAACCATCAAATCCAACTGAACCAACAGACTTTCTCTACCAACGGCACTGTTTCAAAGATAATACAAAACATATTTTATTAATAGTTTTTGGGAAATTCCCAGCAATTTTTTGGATTTTTTTTACAAACATGTTTTGTATATATATTTTTTGGACATTTTACTAATATTTTTCAGACATTTCGAGACATTTTTGGAGATTTTATTGATATTTTTTTAATAGTTTTTTGGAAAATTTCTCAGAAATTCTTTTTTTCTTTTCTTTTTTTTTTTTTTACATTTTATTAATATTGTTTGGGCATTTTCACGGGCTAAGTAGTACTGCTCATTAATGCCATGCAACAACAATATTTCATGCATTGAGTGGTTTTAGTTTCTCGTGTTCTGATGCTGTTTTTGTTGTCTGGTTTATGAATGTCATAACTTCCTCATGCAGTGTGGTTTTTCTCATTTCTCATTGCTTTTGTCCACAGAGTTGATTCTTCTCTAACTACATCGATGGATTTGCATGACAAGTGTGTGGAAATCCGGTTTTTGGGGGGAAAAGAAGAACTGATTAACTTTCCACACTGGCTTGACTTCTTACAGACAAATCACTTCTGCCTGCGTTCACGGAACATCATGAAAGTTTCTCTGGCAAACAGCAGCGACAGGACGAGGCCTTCTATTACTGTCACGGCCACAGCTGCTGTGTCCTCTCCTGCCTCCTCTGCCCTCTTCTTCCTCTCTTCTCATGCTGGTTCTGCTTTTCATGCCCACATTCTTCACTCCACGTCCTGCAGACGCCACCGTATCCTCCCGCTGTTTGTCACTCCTGTGGCTCATTTCTAATCAAGCTTGATCGGCTGTCTGTTTTCCATCTGCTCCTTATCTCCAATTATTGTTGTGGGTATATTGTGTGTGTATATATATATTTTATTCCTGGATAACATTATGGTAAATAAAGAGAATAGAAAAGAAGGGGGTGTCAGCTAATCCATTATCATGTAGCATGTCTCCCTCCTCTCCTTTGTGTCAGCCATAGCAGCTGATAGAAATGCCAAAAGGATGCAGGCGGATGAGAGAAGACAAATAAAGATATAGTGAATGCCATCTTAGATTATGGAAATGCTCTGATCCATCACAGTTATGCTTGACTTGAATTACATAATCCTGGTGGAGTTAAAACTATTTAAAATAAAGATAAAATGGTGGTAATTGACATCGTTGTGCGATATATTCAACAAAAGATCAAATTGAATTCCTTCCTAAAATTCTGGGCAATTCAAGACTTCTTCAGATGTTGAATTTTAAAACTAAAAAATGAAGACTTAAAGCGTGACTTCGGTATTTTTCAACCTGGAGCATATTTTCTCATGTTTTTTGTATCTAAGTGACTAATGTGGACAACAATTTCTGAAATTGTTCTAGTATTGAGGGAGAGCGCTGTAGACGGCAGCCACTAAACGAACTGCGAGGACAAGTGAGCAGCGTTTATGCAATGTTATGTCCACTAAAAATGCTTCTTT
This sequence comes from Sebastiscus albofasciatus, assembly GCA_916701655.1. NCBI lineage: Eukaryota > Metazoa > Chordata > Actinopteri > Perciformes > Sebastidae > Sebastiscus > Sebastiscus albofasciatus. Next base: position 5,013 of record CAKAOI010029299.1, read on the forward strand.
TTACCACCGACAGGTTAAAAGTGTCTGAAAACATTATAGAAAGAACCCTACAGAGAAATAAAACCTTTTTCTGACCTTTCTCTTGATTCGGTCTGTTTGTTATTGTGTCCAAGTCCCGCTCAAGGAGAAGTCTCATTGTGAAATATTAATATCCGTATACTCTGACTACAATAAATACGGGCGACCATTGAATTCAAAGATCTCATCCATGTTGAGGAAATCATCTAAATATTCAGCCATGACATAGTAAATCTTTTAGATAACACTACGCTGTGCCTTCTGTACTCCAACACAACAAACTCTGCCCATTTCCACCGTGGACGTATTCCTCTATTCCACCGTTGTCTTACCTCACCTCGCCAGATTTCACAACCAGACTCTTTCCATGATGTCAGACACTCATGGTACGTGTCCACTGGGGCGTTTTTTTTATCGCGAGGGCAAGTGTCGCGTCCCAGCATTGGACGCTTGGTGGGCTGCCACTAGACACAACACACTTGGCACCTGATTGGACGAATGCTTTATCTTGACTCCACACTCTCCTCAGACTGCTCCCTTGACACTGAAATAAACAGTCGCATCAACAAAGCCTCTTCAGCCTTTGGGCGACACCGTAGAAGGGTATTCGAAAACAAGCAAGGTTGCTGTTTACAACGCGGTATGTGCCTCCACTCTGCTCTACGGGGCAGAAACAGGGACCCCATACAGACGGCGTATCACCAGCTTGGAGGCCTTCCACATTCGATGCCTCCAAAACATCCTCGGCCTCTCTTGGGAAGATCGAGTGCCATACACAGATATCCTTTCCGTGACCAACTCCATCTGCAGGGAAGCATCAGTGGCAAAAAAAACATCTCCGCTGGATAGGACATACTATCCGCATGCCCGACCACCGCCTGCCTAACCAAACCCTCTACGGGCAACTCAGCGATGCAAAACGGGCTGCTGGTGGACAAAAGAGACGCTATAAGAACTACACTAAAGACCTCCTCAAGCGCTGCAACATAAACCCCACCCATCTGGAACATCTGGTACTTGATAGGTCAGCCTGGCAGGTCACCTGTGCCAGAGCGACCGAACAAATACATCACATCGCCCAACAGAGGAGGACAGGAAGGCGTGCCCGACGACACCAGCGGGCAGCCGGCATTACCCCAACATCTGGGCTCCCTTGCCCCATCTGCGGGCGAGTGTGTGGCTCACGCATCGGCCTCCATAGCCACATAAAGTGGCACCAGCACCAATGGCCCCTGTAGCAACTGTCATCATCGGACACGATGGACAGCTCAGAGAGACAGCGTTCTCCCTCAATACTGGACAAATATTAGAAATTGTTGTTGCCATTACTCAGTTAGACACAAACACATCAGAAAATAGAGTCGAGGTTGAAAAATATCGAAGTAACCCTTTAAGAATGAAGATGGTTTTCTTTCTCAAACTTTGTTTAGTAATAGAGGCCACTGAAATGCTGATTGGTAATGTATAACGTAATGTAATGTAATGTATAAAATGCTTAATAGTGGCTAGAATTGAAGAGACGTAGAGAATCTTACGTCCTATTCAATGATGTGAAGGTGTCTGCTGTACTCTACATCTTTTCAGTTTATATCTGGAAGTGCAGGATTTAAAAGAAGCCCAACTGACTGTAAGGACATCCGTAGGTCTCCAGTCTGAGGCCGATCCGACCGTTGGGGTTCCAGTCCAGAGGGATCAGGCGGACGTAGCGGGCGATCACTGGATGCTGGAGCTTGTGTTGGACCACACTGTCTGCGTTACTGTTACCTGGAAACGCCTGGAAAAAACAACACAGCATCAAGTCAGCTCATGTTCTGTCTGTCTATCCGTGCAGCCGTCCGTCTTCTGTCACCACTAAGATAACTGTGATATTCCTCCCTCTGGATGTTTAGTATCTTTCGACTAAATAAGTGAACACGTTCTTTCATCTTTTTATTGGAGCTGAAGTGAAACCCCCTCCACCCCCCCGAGGCTCCTGTGAGAACGTTTGATTTCCCTCTTAATGAAGGGAATATTGCGGAGATAGGGCCACGTTCCTGGTGAATGGATTCTCAATCAGGTAGAAAATTAGATTTGTGAAGCGCTAGTTGTAGTTTTAGGTGTTTTAGACGCTTTGGTAAACACTCGGTCCACGAGGAATAACATCTATTAACCTCTGTGATCCCAGCGCACCCCTTCTGGATTTGTTTGAACCTTTTTAGGCTTAAAGTTGGACTTCATCTTAAGCCCTTTTATCAACTCTCATTATGAACCAGATATCTTTTCTCCACTTCTACTCTACTGTTCAGGTAGTTGTGCTTCTTTCCACAAAGACATAGAAGTATAATAATATTTCGTTTGCTGCCGTCTGAATCGTGATCTCTGTGCGACTCGGTGTCTGCTCCTCATAAATTACGTCTGCCTCTGATTCTCTTCTCTCTCGGCCTCGTCGCCATTTCAGTGTTTCACTTAAAAACTAAGCCTGTGTGCCGGCTCTGATCACCTTATTTGTTTTTTCATTTATATGCAAATACTGTGAACTCAACCTACAATTAAATTGCAGAATTTCAGCACCGTTCAGGAAGTAAAGGAGCTGCAGAGAGATGATGTCCTTCAAATGAACCCAGATGAAATGTCCTTCAACAAACTGAATCCCTACGAGCTGATCCTGACCTCTGACCTCTGACAAGATCAACACTTAAGGCATTACAAATGTCTATCTGATGTTGAAATCTTAAATTAAACGAAAAGTTAACACGAGATTCCAACCCAGCACCCCCAAAAAAATGTTGGCATTGGACATTTCTGCAAACAACGGATACGTTGAATGGCGACGTTTCTGAACCAAAAACAGGTTTCATGAATACGTTTCATATGAGCCCCGTATCACGCTCGCAGAAACGCAATGATAAAGCCTAAACAAAATGTAGACACTCCTAAGAGAAGCTAATAGTTTAACTGATGTCTAAAGAATCTAAAGAAAATGATACACGTTGAGCTTAAAACTACTACGTTTATAAAATTAAAATGAAACTGAACGTTGTGAACACGTGACACCAACGAACAGATGATTGTAACGTGAAAGTGAAACATATCACACGGGACACACACAGCGGTCTGCTGGATGACAGCTTTGTGTTTGTTGGACTCATCCGCCACTCTTCCCGCCCGCCCTGTGTGTGTCTTTTCGTTCTTTAAACTACGTCACCACACTGCCGGTGCACTTTCTCGGAGTGTGTACTGTTGCCGGTGCGTCTCATCCAGGCGCTAAAGAGTATCACGTGCGTCGGTATCACACGCCGACGGCCATGCAAAGCGTCAGTATTTGACGCCCCGGGAGTGAGAACAGTCTGGGGATACATAGAACGTTATTGATTGACGAGAGATTTTCTGTTTTCTGTTCTCTTGAATGGTTTGAAGTAGGCGGGGCTGAGACGGAAAAAAAGATGATCCATCACAGGTCAGCTATCAGAATGTGGTGACTGGCTCATGCTGCCATGCAGTACCATTAATCAAATCTGACCCACACAGTCCGGATACAACAGAGTGGCAGCTCTGATTGATGCATATTTAGTCGTTAATATTTAATGTAATATTTTTCTAATGCATGCTGATGCATGATGGTTAATCCATGTTGATCGTCGGCTGCTTTAGCTGCTGCTTTGACTTCAAACATCAACAATACATCTGAGTTAGGCTCCTAGATAGTCGGGTGAGTGAAGCCCAGTTACAATTTATACTATTTTTAGTTCATGAAGACTTCTGTCATGTTAAGTTTTGCAGTAATCAGCATTCATGACTTGACCTATATCGTCCCTCTTTTACTTTCAAATCCCTTTTTGTGGGAGACTCTCTCCCTCCTTCGCTCTCAGACTGTTCCTCAGACTTGCTCCCTCCATTCTACTTTCCTTCTCTCTCTCTCTCTCTCTCTCTCTCTCTCTCTCTCTCTCTGTAATCAGTCTCCTTTTAGAGGAAGTTCTGCCTCTCCAGTCATATTTCAACAGCCCGATGCCTCAAACTAAATGAGGTGCTGTTCTCCGCGGCCTCCTCAGCAGGAAGCGGTCATCTGTGGAGGTTAGGAGGACTCAAAGCTGTGAAATCAGTGTGACACATGCAGGCTTTTACAGTATGTGGTTCAGATGAGGAGATTCTACACAGAGAAGTTCAGAGGAAGTGTCGATGACGCACATATGCAGATGTGCTTAGTCACATTAACACGAGGTCTCGCTCCTCTAAGGACATCTCCAGCTCAGTCGCCAGAAATAACTGTTGGCATTGGACGTTTCTGCAAACCAAGAATACATTGAATGTCAAGTGACATAGTGGACAGGTCCAACAAACTCAAGGCTGTCATCCAGGAGACTGTTTGTGACCAGTGTGTTAAGTTTCACTTTCACGTTACAATCAGCCGTTTATTCGTGTCCCGTGTTCCCGACGTTCAGTTTCATTTTCACTTCATAAAAGTAGTTTTAAGCCATACCATGTTGTTTTTTCCAAAACCCAAGCAAATGGTTTTATTGCCTAACCCAGGAGTGCAACCTGCGCCTCCGGAGCCACATGTGTCTCTTCAGCTCCTCTCCAGTGGCTCCCTGGGGATTTATAACAATGGAAATGAATAATGAATGTTTTTTTTGTTTACATTTTCATTTTTATTTATCATTGTTGTAGGTCTATGGTACGATGGAGTATTAGGACCACATTGAGGAAAAAAATACATCTGAGATTTAAAGAATAAAGTCATAATATTATAAAGTAGTGATTTTACATGTTATTTTCTTTTTTCTCGTAAAGTTATGACTTTATTCTGTAAATCTCAGATGTGTTTTCCCTCAATGTGGCCCTAATACTCCGTAGTACATTGTCTCTTTGGTCCCTCACTGCATTAGACTGATATACTATATACTTAGACTATAAACTGAGTTACCTTCATCACAATGATCACATGTTTTGCGGCTCCAGACAGATTTTTTTTTTTGTTGTTGCCTAAAATGTCTCTTTAGATAGTAAAGGTTGCTGAGCCCTGGCCTAAACCTAAAGTGACGCCAAGGGGCGTGACAGAGCGGCGGTATGTGATGAGTTAAGATGAGAATGTGTTGGTATCCCACATATATTTTACCTCCACCCTCCTCACCTTCACCTTCACCTTCAACATACCACCACTTTTCAGCTTTTCTCACTTTCGGCACACAGAGCCCATATTTGCATTTCAGATTGACGCTCATTAACAGAATCGGCGTCTTCACCGCTCCTGTAGGGAAATCTATGATATACTTCAACTCCATTTAACACTTAAGGATGCTATATTTCCTGGTTAGGAGAATAATATATTCCCAACTCCATCTGCTCGCCTCTTTCACACCTTTGCAGTGGATGTGAAGAGAGAGCAAGAAAGAGGAGAGAAGATGAGAGAGGAGGGAGAGAGTTAGAGGAGGAGAGAGCATTACTCTGGCCTCTGAGCTTAAAGGAGAGAGATGTCCTGGAGGAATTGTGACTGATGAAGCGACTCAGCAGTCGACTGTGTTTCCCCGAAAGCCACAATAAACTGGGCTGACTAATATGTGGAGCTTTAGAAGGACTTTGGAGACATGCTGTGGATTTATCCTGATTTATGCTGAGTGTGAAATCAACAAGCTTTTAAGCTGCGAGAAGCTCTTTTTTTTCCTCTGTTCTCTCTGTGTGAAGGAGTCTCAGCCTGACATTAGTTTTACCCCCGCTGTGAGAGTCTTACTGCTCATCAACTTTAAATTGAAGCTGTTCATCACAGCGTCACTGTAGAGCTTTCTGTAGGAGCTTGGAGGTAATGCTCCACTGTCTCTACCTACTAAAGTGTGACGTGGTTAACACGGAGAACGAGAGAGAGCCCCGAGGTGAACATTTTAACAGGAATTGTTCGTGTAAATGAGATGCTAAGTCCTTTAGATTTGCGTTCTTCTTCATGCATTCTGCACAGCGACAGCTTTCATCATTAATAAAGAGGATTGGACTAATGATTGGTAATGAACAGCACACTATTGCAAAGGTGGTGCTGGTTTAGTTTTCATAATGTTTGTTCTCTGCAAAAGGTGTTGTGCTGCAGGCTGCATACATTAATAAAGGTTCATCTTATCTTATCTTATCTCATCTTACTTTATTCGCAGCTATACCTATGAAAAGTAATGCACTGTAATCCGTCCCATGATATCAATTCATATTTAATCCACAGAATCGAGTTAGTTAGTTATTTAGTTAACTCTGAGGAGGCCTCGGCTCCACTCTTCAGGAAACTGATCATTCTTTCAGTTTATGACATAAATATTCTTCAGATATGTGTGTTTATTATAAATATATCTTCTTGCCTTCTTCTTTACCATCATCGTTTAGCAACTTCTTTAAATCTAATTCTCAAATTCATTCATTAATTATCTTCACCTGCCTTTTTACAAAACAAAACATGGCCAGTTCTCCCTCAGATATCGAGGTATACAAATATGGAACACAAAAATACATTTTATCAAGAGCTCGTTATCCTTAGAACATTTTAAAAGAAAGTTATCATCACACTTAATTCATGATGTCTAATTATCTTTTGATAGGTTTAGATATATTTTCTTTTTCTCTTTACTGTTTTTTCAAAGGGAGGTGGCTTCTTGACCTCTCCTGACACATTTATTTATTTCTTGTTTCTTTTGTTTTCATTGACTTGATTTTGTGTGGTTGTATGTATGTGCAAATAAATGAAACTTAAACTAGCATTATCAGTGTGCCAATGTTGTCCCTTTTTTATTAAAAATCTGTTGGGTCTGTAAAACCATTAATGCTGTTTAAGAGAAATTTTCACTGTACTTTTAAGTTCAACAAACACGTAGGTCAGACCATCAATCAATCAGCACATAACATCAATTATCAGCAAATTACACGCAAAATGATTAGTCTCAACCTTCAGAGGGACATTATCATTGGACTAGCAGCATATTGTTTTACATTTTGACATGTCACAACACAAAGCACAGGTTTTTATGTTATTAGTAACATGTGTCCTACTGTGACGTGTAAAAATGTCTCTAGTGAAAAAGCTCTTTTGTCTCTGCTGGCATAAGTCAGTTATAATATTACCTTTACAGCTGTTGGTATATAGCTTTATCACAATGCCCTCACCCCTATGCTGTCTTCCTGTCGATACTGTTTCCAGTTGTGTCCCGTGTCGCTGAACATCAGCAGGTAGGCCGTCAGCCAATCAGAGCTGCCGTAACGACCCTGCGTAGAGACAGCAGCGATCTGCGTCCGCCCGCCGAGGTCGACCTCCAACCACTGATATCTGTCTGAACTCAGAGGAGACCAACCACCGGCTCCTGGGAGGACAGAGACACACCTTCGTATCATCCAAACAATATATTACATATCTGGGTGTTTTTAAAAATCACATGAATAAAGAAAGTTAGTTAAGAGTGTTAACAAAGTTATGTGTAAAGATCTACGCTGCAGGATCCTTTAACTTCTATCAACGCGTTAACAAGAACAAAATCAAGTGTTCAGACAGATGTAAATCCATCCAGAGGTTTCAGTTGTTTCTTAAAAGAATTCAAATAGTACTAAACTTACTTCATCAGACACAAACTTTCTCATAGTTTAAAAGCCGTGAGCACTTACAGTTTATCAACTCATTTCTTTGATGTTCAATTAGGAACAGTCAAAAGAGTTTAATCTGTAGCTGAAGGACTGTTCTGTGTAATAATATAACCAGCAGCTGAGGCGTTGATACAATATTAAAGAGGCCAGTTCACAGCAGACCTTCATATCATCTGAGAAACAGGGCAGAGGACCAGAAGATGAAGACACGTTCAATAATTAAAATACCAACAGGTGTGTGTGTGTGTGTGTGTGTGTGTGTGTGTGTTTGTGCTGAGTCATAACAAAGCTGCCATGACACCATATGGGCGGATTTTATCGCATCATACATTTGCTTTTACTTTAACTTTAGTGAGGACTTTACCTTCCATGTAAAACCAAAAGTCAACCACTGAGTTTACGCTTGTTACCAGGCTGTTCCACCGTCCAGCTATAACCATGAAAAGTAATGCACTGTAATTCGTATACATCCCACATAATAGATTTGTACGTAATCCACGTACCAGTGAACCAAAGCCTATGGAAAGGAGGCTGGGTTCACACGGGTCTTGGGGTACGGGGTATAGCGCACGTGCAGTCTAACTGAAGCTGCGGTCGTACACTGCGATTGGCTCAACTTCGGCGAGTGCAGGATTTTACTGCACATGTGTTACACCCCCAAAGATATCCCGGACCCGGCCTCCTTTCCATAGTCTGTGTTGTGAACCAGGAGGTAGGGCGACAAACACCACGTAGGGAGGAGTTCAGAGTGGACGGGTGGGTCAAAAAAACAACGCCCCCTTTCACCCAGGAGACCGCTGTGTGTGTCCCGTGGGAAACCAGAAGTCAACGTTGATTTATTTTGTTGTTATTTTAACCCTTTCCTAAACCTAACCAAGTTGTTTCCTGCAAAAACGGAAGTTTATTTTGAAAAGACGGTTTGCATGTAGCAAGCGGAAAACTGACACGTGTCACTGGACATTTGTAGGAAAACAAACGAAAAGGGAAGAATAACTTTTCGTGTACATCCCTTGTATGAGAACACGTTGCTTGTTACATTACGTAAGAAAGTCCATTAAGGGCGGTTTGTTTTTATTCACGGTTGTTATATTATTATCTGAACACAAACTATGATCTTTTTTCTAACCTCAACCAAGTAGTTTTGTTGTCTAAACCTAGCCAGATGTTTCACAACGTTAACCACGTGGCATTGAGCGTTTCTACGAGCGTGATATGAGGCTGAAACGTCAACATTCAGAAACATACAATGACAACAGTTTTTCTGTGAGCTGTGATCAGCATTCTTCATTCATTCCTTTACCTGACATCTTTTATCACTGGCTGTTTCTTCAACCACTTTGGGGGCCACTAGTTGTTAACCATTTCTACTTGAATGCCTAACCCAGAGGTCAGCAACCTGCGGCTCCGGAGCCACATGCAGCTCTTCAGCTCTTCTCCAGTGGCTCCCTGGGGATTTATAAACATGGAAATGAATAACTGTTTCTTTGTTTACATTTTCAGTTTTATTTATCATTGTTGTAGGTCTACGGTACGACGGTACGACGGAGTATTAGGACCACACTGAGGAAAAGAAATAAATCTGAGATTTAGAGAATAAAGTCATAATATTATAAAGTAGTCATTTTACGTGTTGTTGTTTTTTCTCGTAAAGTTATGACTTTATTCTCGTAATATTCTGACTTTACTGTGTAAATCTCAGATGTTTTTTCCCTCGGTGTGGCCCTAATACTCCGTAGTACATTGTCTCTTTGGTCCTCACTGCATTAGACTTACATACTATATATTTAGACTATAAACTGTGTTACCTTCATTACAATGCTCACATGTTTTGCAGCTCCAGACAGATTTTTTATTGTTTTTTTGTTGCCTAAATGTCTCTTTTGATAGTAAAGGTTGCTGACCCCTGGCCTAACCCTAACTAACTTATCCCTGGAGCATCTCTGGATCTTACCCCCACTATCTCCATCTTCTGTCACATCCATCATCTCATCCTGAGTTCATAACGTCAGAGCTGCCATTATTCTCCCCTTTGAATAGGGTTGGAAATGGAAAATGGTCTTAACCCTCAAAGCGTCTTGTGAAGATGTAAAGGAAAAGACAAAATGTCTGAGAGGTGCTTTTAGTTTTATCAAAACTTTTCTCCGTATCTGAAAAAAGATGACTACTCACTTGTGGGTGACTTTGAAGACAAATCTCTAATTAATAATGACACCCGCAGACCGTATCAGTGTCATCCTTTTTGTCACTACAATCCCCCTTTTGTAGTCACAGCCATAGATTGTAGAAATATATTGATGTCTGGTGCAAAAAGGAACTTTTGAGTCTGGGCTGTCTGCCAATTGAGCCACTTGGTATCAGTAGAGTTAGAGGTTGTGCAAAAAGCCTCCAGGGAAAATTAATAAGAAGTTTCAAAATGTCCTACAAGAAGCACATTAGAGGAATCAGATGTGGAAAAACTTTGCATTTCCAGATATGTCTGTGTCTTTTTGTCACGTTTTCTTTGGCGTTAACATCTCATCGTACTTCTTCCCCTCCTGAGGCTAATTGAGGTAACTTTGGTTCCCAACTTGGATGATTTACTACTGCACTGCCAGAGATTCCTGTATCGGAGATGTACCGAGTATCTATCTGCTCAGAATGAAACGCGATTGAATGCCCTCTGCGCATGTTGAACAGACAGAAGCTGGTAGTTGAGATGTCTTGGATATCATGTCTGGATATCAGCTGTAGCAGGAGAAGTAACGAACACAGCGCTGGTGGAGCTAACGGCCAACAGATAACAGAAAGTCTCTTTGGACATCAATAATGAATGTTATTCTGACAGACAGACAGAGAGACAAATGGAGCTGGATTTCCTGAGTATAACACTCTTAAAGCTCTATTATACATTAGAGAGATTTTCACTATGTGCTCAGAAAATATCCTTAATGATTTGATTGAAGCTGAGGCAAAAAATACCGGGAGAATTTGTGTCCCGTGTGAAACCAGAAGTCAACGTTGATTTATTTGTCACGTAACACCACTCCGGGAGTTATTTTAAGCCAAAACACAATCTTTTCCTAAACCTAACTAAGTAGTTTTGTTGCCTAAACCTAAGAAAGTTGTTTCCTATGGAGACAGAAGTTTATTTTGAAAAGACTGTATGCATGTAACGAGCCGAAATTGCCACGTGTTGCTGGACATTCGCAGGTGGATAAAAGCGGTTGTGTTTCCAAACACCAGAGTCCGTTTCAGAAAACTGCTCATTTTCCTCCAGCAGGGTCTGACAGTTCACCCCGCTTTGTCCTGGTTCTGGTTCTCCCATTCCTCCAGCGGGCTCAACGATGCCAACACGTTCTCATCCCAACCCGTCACATACTGACGCTTTGTCAAATCCCTCGCCGTCACTTCTCGGTCACCGTACACACGTGTTTCATGTTGTGAATTAAACAAAAATACTTGCTTAGGTTTAGGCAACAAAACCATGTTGTTAGATTTAGGAAAAAACAACATGGTTGGGCTTAAAATGATTACGTTTTTACAGTGAACATGTGACTTGATGTTGTGAACACGGGACACGAACGATCAGCGGATTGTAAAGTGAAAGTGAAACGTAACACACGGGACACACACAGCGGTCTCCTGGATGAAAGCCTTGTGTTTGTTGGACCCATCCTCCTCCCGTCCCGCCCGCCTCGTGCGTCTCTTTCACTCTTTAAACTACATCAGCACAACACTTTCCTTGAGCGTTTACTGTTGTTGCGGATGGGTTTACATTGTAGTTAATGGAAATGCATTGCATACCGGCGCTAAAGGGTTTTTAAGAGTTTTTTTGCATCCGCATTTAATGCCCTGGGAATAAGAACAAGCTGATATAGTAGATAATGAGAGATATTATATTAATGAATTAAAATTCAATAATGATCACTTCATAAGCACCTGTGAATCAGCAATTTTCTTCATAAGTCGTTCCTGATTAACTGTGAACCAGCTGATGAGTGGCACAAACCAGTAACCACTCATTCATTACTAATTACTTAATCATTAATTACACCCTCGAGAGCACACAAGAAAACAGACTGAGAATAGACAGGAGACCGAGGGGATTATATTTGTAATTTCTTTTTGCGATACAAACTGCATAAGGAGACTGGTACTGCCGCATGATAGAAAGCCTGGTGCGTCTCATACTGATGCTCTGGAACAGAGAACGTGCTGGTAGGTCATATAGAGGCATCAGTATTAAACTGAGACTGTTTCATAACCAGTTAAAAGTTCCTCACATTAACTTTTAGCACTTCGTTAACATTTGTAGTCCACGGCATGTGGTCTCCTTTCCACTGGTAAGAGAGGATTCAGCTTTGCTTTCAGGGCTCTACATGTTACGTCTTATCTAATTTATGTCCCTCTGAAAAGCCTGCAATTTTCACAGAATTATTAGATTTAATGTTTTGAATGACGTTTGGCCATTTATTAAATAACGGTCTGCAGTGCTGGAGCAGAGGCAGCAATTTTGATTAATGGGGTTTTATTTCATTTAAAGGCACTATGATCAGAATTTATATGCAATTACAGCATTTCTCAAATGATTGTGACGGCAGGCTTTCCTGCAGTCTGTGTGTTGCTTTCAGCCCATTCAGCAACTCTCAGTGTCTCAGGGTGACATCAGTTTCTTACACATACTTTCACTGGAACAAAAAGAAATCCTACACATAACACACAGGGGCTTTATTTTATGATCCAAATAATTTACTTACGTCATACTGTAAAAATACCCCAACAGTTGTTTAAATAAAGCTTTTATAATGGGAAAAAACAAATAGATATATCTTTATATTACTATATTTATATATAGATATATATAGCTATAGATATAGGTAGATGCCACATGTGGCCTTTGGATCATATGTCAATGTCGCCATCATAGTGGGAGGTCAGGACTGGCCTGGATAAAGAACACTATAAGTGTGTTCCAATTCGCGTACTTCTGTACAACACTTACTATTTTGAGTGCATAAGTGCGATCACACTGGGAAGTACGGCAAAATGCAGTGCACTCAAAGTACCCGGATGTTGCCCTCAAAACGGTCAGATCGTTGAGTGTGGAACGCTGGACACTTTCCACACTCAACTGTCTCCATCTTGGCTACGTAACGGAAGGGGCGGAGCCACGACCACTATTCAAACATACGTAGATAACAGAATAAAACAATACGTAAATATACCGGTGCATTTCCAGCCAACAGGAGGACACATCGTAGACGACGACGTTGGAAACCTAATTTCCACTCTGCTTTCATTTTTTTTCAGAAGATATTTTGGCGGGTAGCGAGCCGCGGTCAAATGTTGCGATCGTCATTTCCGGTCAGTGCACCGCAGAGTATTCGATTTGAGACGATCCTACCCCGCTGAAATTTACGCACTACTCAAGTTAGTACAGAGCGCACAAAGTGCACTACATTGAAGCGTACTTCTGGAAGTACGTGGATTGGAACACACTGTATAACATTTACATTTCAACCGAGTCATTTTTTATATTCAAGTGTTTCTAATCTACGTGGAGTACTGTAGGTTAGATTCACCCACTTTCTTTCACATCATCAACATTACAGTTTCAGTTACATCTTTACAAAACATTTGCTTCCGTAGGTCATCAGATAAAAGCCAGCTGGCTTTTGTTATTGTCAGCTAATCCTCGACCAAAGCTAAAGTTAGCTTATAGATCTTCACGTCTAACATAATGTCTTTAAAACTTGAACTTTACGATATGCATCTAATATCGCAAACAACAAAGCTGATGTCATGTCGTGGGTTTGGGAGCAGTAACGTTAACTCAGCAAAACTAATTATTTACCACCACGTAAGTAATTCAGTTCATGAAACGTACAGCCAAGCTAACGTCGACTCACACCCTTTTGAGCGTCTAGCAGCGATTATAGCCTCAATTTGAAGTAACTGGAGACAAAACTTTATTTTTCTACTCCTCGTAGATCACAAATCCTTGAATATAAAAACGACTCGGTTGAAAAATGTAAATGTTATAATGCTTTTTATCCAGGAAAATGGCAGCTCTCCGTTCACTTGTATAGGGTTACAGGCCAGTCCTGACCTCCCCAATATATCTACGTACTGTATATACATCTATGGGAAAGACATGCATGATTGATCAAGTAAAGGTTGCATTCTTAACAACGCTCTCTCGCGGGTTAATCCGCAGGTTAATGGTGCAACACGACTGCTGCAGAGTGTCTGGAGGAAGCAGAGATATCTCAGTGTTCCCTCCGACAGTCTCTGCTCATTTTGCTGGTAAATTAACAGTGAATGAGGCGGCTCCTCTGAGAGCGACTGTAGAGGATGAGGAGCGTTAGCGGCAGCTGGAGGAGACGAGGACGACGAGGGGGGTTTTAATTTATCTGATGATTTCTACAGAGAACAGCTGGGATTCTGGAAAATGAAAGCGGTTTTCATTTTTTAACATCAGTGCATTTAGTTGTTGCTGTCAAACGTGAATTAGATTTATTGATCAGTCTAATTCAGTTCTGAACTCTAATTCAATTCAAAACTCAGAGACAGAGAATCAATAAGGCGCTGTAACCTGCGAGGTGTTATTGTTAGCAAGAAATCATTGACAGGGAATTACAAGAGCTATAATGAGCTAAACTATCGGCAGCGTGACACAGAGGAGCTCCATGGCTGCTCTCATCACATCTCAGACATATCTCATATATTCTATATATGCACACTTAATACATGCACATTAAATATCAATAGGGCAATTTGTTTGCAAATCAGATGCATCTTTAAGAGACTGTGTGCACAATGGCATGCAAATGCATGAATAATACTTTTCTATTCACCTGATTAATGTTGATATGAATAAAATATGTGTTTTTAATTTCCATCTCTTCACTTCTCTCTTTTTCTTCCATGCAGATAAACTGACGTATGTTTTGCCGTTCAGATCTTCCTTTAGAAGCATCAGATGCTTGATAACGCAGATTGAACTCAGATCAGCAGGTTGACTGAACGCAGCATTTCATTTCTGCTCACAGCTTCTGTCATCACACAAACAGCGAGGAAATAGCAGCCTGCAGTCTCTGCGTCCTGCCGGCTCCCAGGTAGTGAAAACCGTTCAGATCTTCAGTTGTGTCGAAGATAAAGACACCACAGCGTTTCCGTCTGATTCTTATCTCAGAGGTGTGTTTTCTTAAAGCCCCCGTATCATAACATACATGTACGTTTTCTTTTATTCTTTCTTGTCAATTATTCTGGTGACAAAAGCAAACCAAAGTGTGTGATTTATACGAGCAACGTAAACGCCTAAAAACAGAGCAGAAAGGAGGCAATGACCGCTGTACGGTTGTGGGTTTTATCCGTCTGTCTGTCTGTTGGTCCGTCATTCACCCCGTCAGGTGTCTGTCAGTTAGTGTGAACCCAGTTTGTGTGTCCTGCAGGGCAGCGAATCACAAGGTGAGCGGTGCTGCTGCAACACATCAGAACAGAAGCAGCTCATCTTATCTGCACCAGCGGTGAAAACACTGGGGGGGTTAAAATAATAATAAAAAAGAGTGAGAAGAAAAGAGGACAAGATTGCGGTGATAATTTATTGATGTTAAACTGCTAAATGTTGTATGTGAATACTGGAGAGCACAGATGAGTTGAAAGATCAACTGTGGCTGAGCTGACATGTGGAAGGTTTGATGAAACGCCTGTTTCTTATCAACAGTAACATCCAGTCTCTTTATGATCAGTCACATATTATAATGGGCTGCTTATCCTTCATTTACCTTTAATCTAGAAACACATTAATGCAGAACATTCTCTTTAAACACAGTAGGCTACCACTGAGGTGTGTTATGCATGTTCACAACTTCACACTGCACTAGTGAAGCGTGCATTCAGTATCTGGAGGTAACGCTGGAAAAGACCATCTCTAGTGGGTGAAATGACTGAACAACAAACACAGAAACTCAACCCTGATATTCATTTAGATTAGTGCTTGCTACTGGCTAACCTGCTACCAATCAGCTGCTTACTGACACATCCAACGGACACATGGGAGCTCTCAAAATAGAGTTTGTTTCATATTTTTGTTTCATAACGGCACGGCGTGTTGACAATCCCGTCCTCGCTGTTTCCTGTCCCGTCCTCGCTGTTTCCTGTCCCTTCCTTCTTTTGGCCACACCATGCCAGTAGATTTCTCCTGGTGGATTTTGTTCTGACTGCAGCTTAAAGCCTTGATTATACTCCCAACCGGACGCATACATGGACAGCTGCGGACACCACGGACGCGTAGTATTTCTGTTTAAATATACTACTTTCTTGAAGCTAGCGTTAGTGGCTGCAAGGTCACAACAAATTGGAGGTAGGCCTACACACACGTACGCACAGAGCCTATACGTGTACACCCTCTGATGACATGACACGGACCCGAAAAGACCCAGGCGTACACACAGATAGGGAAAGCATATTTTTGGCTTAAGACAGATACAAGCAGACAATCTGATCAACATTTAGTCGAACAGTATGGAGTCATAGTGACCACGGTGCTGAGCGAGATCTCTCAACACTTTAGTGAGGCGGAGGGACAGGAGGGCGCGCTAGTTGAGCTTGTAGGACTTGATATTACAATCCCAAATTTAATCTGCACTGTCTTGATGTCGTGAGAGGGGATAGGGGTAATCTCTTCATTGGGGTCATCAGGTGGGAACCCTTCTTCATCAGTGTTTCATTGATAGGCCCACGACACCTCCAGAGGGCTCAACAATGACACCTGGCATCCCAGGTGTCGCTCCCCTCCGCGTTTACCCGCTTGCTTGTGATTTTGCAGCCCAGCTGGGATCCTTTCTCTTCAGCCGAATCCAGTCGCTGCTTCGCTCAGCAGCTTCTGATAACGTCCTAACAGCTTTATGAAGACCCGTCCTCGTTCTCCCGTCCCCTTCAGAAGCCTGGTTGTCGACGTGGCTACAAACCCTCGACACCCTACCTTTACCGGGAGCACCTGGGTATGCCAGCCGCATTGTTCTGCCTCGGCTGCTCTTTCTGCATACCTCAGACTTTTGCGTTCATACGCCTCATCAACTGCTGCCTCCCATGGCAACAGTTAACTCCACGATGAACTTCTGAGAGGTTGACCACAAGATCAGGTCCGGCCTGAGACTAGTTGTGATAATTTCTGGTGAGCTTCTGATTTATAGATCAACCTGCATCTTCCAGTCCCGGGCGGCGTCCAGGAGGGTCGATTACATTCTTGTAGATGGAGTCACTGGAGGTTGTCCTGCTCTTCCGAAGGGGATGGTGTTCTGTGTTGTGAGGCGAAGGGACTGCGGGGTGCGCTACTGTTTATTTTTCTCTCATTTGTGGTCTCATAAATTGTTTCCATGGGAACGTAGCCGTCAAGGCTTTTGTCATACGGAGGTGGGCGTGGATTCATTTATAGTAGGTTGGAAAGCCGATGCAACCCGACGCTACCAGGAGCGCCGTGTCAGAGCGAACTTTGCAATGAAAGTGTTCTCTTCAGGTGTGTCTCAGTTGTGTGAAAACCGTTCCTACTGCCAAGCACTGATTTAATGTCTTTATATTTGAGGCCAACCTCAAAATAAAAGTGTATGAACCTCTCGTATGGTGTGTGCACTCAATCCACAGATATCAGCCACGATGATAGTCTTTACTGATCCTCACCTTCTCTCCGGTTCAGCTTAGCGAAGCCCGGCCCGTGGCTGCCCGTCAACCGGGAGGAGCTTCTGAAGGACAACGGCAGCAGGTTGGATACCAGCGGACTGTGACACACCTCTGAGAATCACACAACAGAGAGAA
This sequence comes from Sebastiscus albofasciatus, assembly GCA_916701655.1. Lineage (NCBI taxonomy): Eukaryota > Metazoa > Chordata > Actinopteri > Perciformes > Sebastidae > Sebastiscus > Sebastiscus albofasciatus. Next base: position 22,407 of record CAKAOI010029299.1, read on the forward strand.
AAAGACGATTTAACATCATGACATAACTCACAGGAAACAAGACGCCGCTGACCGTCGTGGTCGTTCCTTGAACCCTCAGTCGTCTCACTATAACAATAATAAATGTCTCAGATTTATTGGAGCCTGATCCTCCATTATTAGGCTTTATATCAGCCCTGTGTAAACTGCTTATAATGAGACACCGCTGGATAAATAATGCGTTGTGTCTTAACTGCCTGACGGAGCAGACACATTAATTAGACAAACTGGCCACTGGAGTGGATCACTGATGTCAGAGGAGGCTTTCCAGACCACAGACTCTCTGACGGTTACACACTTAGTAACACGGATGCTGCCTGCGTGCAACATAACACACATTTACTCTCTTTTTAACTGATTTACACATAAAAACATTGTTTTCAGTTAGTTTGTTTGGTTTGTAGTTTGTATTACATTTTAGATTAGTTGTAGTGAACAATGCAAGTGCATGTTGGCAAGAAGGAACGAGGAATGAGCGTTCATATTTGATCTAATTCATTAAACCAGTTACATTTTTCTTTCGATACGCCGCGCTGCAAACGTAAGTGACCCGGTGGAGCGTTGAGCTGAATCCCCCCCTCTCTCTGTGAGAGCGGAGAGATATATCTCCTGGAGAGATTATATTAATGAAGGATCTCGAGCTGTCTTTTCTTTGTTTAGCAGAGATTTAATCAGACTCGCTGCTTTGATATTGGATTCCTGCCTGTTAGAGAAACTTACGCAGAAGCTTTGACTTTGGTCTCTCTTTCATGAAGACTTGATTTTATCTGGCTTTGGTTCATAGTTGTGTGTTGTCTGCACGATGCTACATAAACTGTTATAATAACTTAGCCGTGCACGCTAACATTAAGATGAGCATATGAAAACCTGACAGAGTAGCCGTGTATAAAGGAATTAAAAAGTCAAATTTATTTTACATATTCGTTTTTTAAGGTGAGACGCCGCAGGCAAAAAACATTGTTTTTCATGCACTGATCAATTTTTAGAGTTTGGGCTCTTTTGCTTTTTGAAAGAAAACATCCAAAATATACAGTGTTTATTTTATTTGTCTATTTGCATCTGTAGATTTCTCCTAAATTCATCAAAAGTTAGCATTAGATAATGCCTAATTTGCATATTTAAACATATATTCTGAATGGTTCTATAGACGGGTTTGTTCATATATCATTCATAGCCTGCTTTACACAACATTTTATTCCTAAAAACATGATGATTTATTTATTTTTTTAATGGATATTGACAGTATTTTCTGATTTATGGAGTGATAAAAAGAGATATGCAAAATCCCAAATGTATAAACCTTTGACTCTAATATTTAAAAAAAGTGAAACAAGAATTTAGATTTTATCCAATGTTTTCTGTTCTGGCATTTTATGCAAATGAGCACATATTTAATAAGATAATGCTTTATTTGCATATTTAAACATAAAATTTCAGAAACCTTATTATACAAAAAATAAGTGCCTTAATGTCAGTAATCAAATGGGGAAGTTTCATGGTGATATCTGTTCGTTAACTAAACCTCCAGCGCTCTATTCCTCGGAAAGAACATCTAAAATATCTACCCAAAATGAATCAGGATCAGCTCCTCAACCATGAGGCTTATATGCATACACAATATATGGTCTCTTTTGAAAGGTAAGAAGCTAAGAAATATGAATAAATAGTAAGTAAACTATATTACCATGGAGATTACAATGGAGAATACCCGCCTAGTATACAATCTTAATTTCAAAGTCAATATCTCCATTAAAACCGAGATCCCACTGACAATGATGAGACTGAATGTGTTCTACGGCTCTTTGACTACAACTGGGACTTTACATATAATCAAAATACACTCAAATATAACATTTATGATACAAAGAAGTATGTGCTGATATTTGAAACTGTGATTAACAACGTCACTGTGACAAAATAAAGAAGTGAATCATAAACAAAAGCAACAATATGCCAAGTGTAGAATTAGCCAAATATAACTAAAAAATAACTAAATGTTGTAATAATTAATGTTAAGGTGACGGATGTTAAATCAGAACTGGTTTGGTCAGGTATAGTTTGCAGCCTAGTTTTTATCTGAAATGTGCAGAGAAGCAGTTCAGAGTCTGTAGTGTTGTATTTCATATGTTACCATCCAGCTGTGAAAGCTCCAAATCAACATCTGTGCACTCATAGTTGTCAGTTGGCAGAGAGGAGCGACTCTGGATGCTAAAGAGAATATGTGATTATAAAAACATAAGAATGCCGAGTCGATACTTTAAAGGTTTCTTCTAGCTGTCTAGTGAATGTCGAGAAAAATCTTTTAAAAGGTTGAATTGTAGGTGTGTGTGCTTGATTTAGATTGATCAATAAACGTAAGTCTGGTTTGGGGATTTGAAAATATGGTTCCCCTAAGCTAATATATTTAAAGGGACTATTTGTAACTTTCAGAAATGTCTTGTTAACAGCGACACCTGTGGCCGTTAAGTCAACGAAAGTCAGCGTCCTGTTGCTCGTGCTTGCTCGCTCTAAATATACCTGAAGGAGCATCGCTCAACACAGTGAGGAGACACACGTCAGCTAAAAGCACAATATCACTCTAGATTTCAGCTGCTTGGCAGTAATGTTAGCTGACCAGACCAAGGTCTCTCCATGAATCAATGCTGATCCTAGTGTTGGCTTTTCCTGAGGCAGCGGGGCTCCGCAGCGAGAAACTCGTCTCCCTCCGCCCGCAGCCGGAGTGAACAGGGAGACACCGGCACCCGGTCGGAGACGAGACGATAACGTTTCTCTCTGCAGAGCTCCGTCACTTCACAAGACACGGGAAACCTCTGTTGGTCTGGAGGAGCTACAGCAGTTATTTCTGCAACGTCCACTGAACATTCACTAGATATTCTCAGAGCTAAACTAACTCTCCTGTAGTGTGGAGTGAGCACGTGTTCACGTCTAGAGGTGGAGCGAGCTGAGCGAGAACACGCGCTCTGTCTGAGTGAAGGTAAGCAGGCAGAGGAGGAGAGGCAGCAGCCACACGCGAACGCGCATATGCGAGCGCGCATGTGTGGCGACCCGCTACATTTATACGCTTAAAAAGTTACAAACAGTCCCTTTAAGACATTTTCATGGTTTTATAAAACATTAGAAATATGTAACACCTACTATCAACTGAAAATCTCTGTGAAAACCTGCTTTTCTACTCTTTTTTCACTGGCTAGCTTTAGTATTAGCTCTGACCTCTCTAAAGCTCTGAGCTCTAATACCATAAGTTAGCAACCATGTGGCTACTGCACAGAAAAATACATAATTACACTATCATGCTCGGTTACACAAACAATCGCTTAGTAGCTAATCAGCTGCTGTTGTGAGCTGCTTGTTTCTTATAGTTTGTCTTTAAATACGGTTCCAGGTCTTGTTGTTACCTCCACACCAAACAGAAGCCAACAGAAACCATTCAGTCCACTGTGAACCTCTCTGTGCTGCTGGTTAGCTTGTTCCCTGACTATTTTTAATCACATCACACATGGCAGTTTTTCATTCTGCCAGTTTTAGCACACGTTTAACGCACCATAGCATCATTTCAGAGGACCGAGAGGCTGCTCAAGAAGTGTTAGCTCCGGTCCTCGGCCTCCTAATCAGAGCGTCTTCTCCACCTTGTCAGCTCTCACATTCAAAGCTCTGTGACTCTCAGCACACCCATAACACAGGTTTACTTATCCAGCAGACTGAGCTTCATCCTCTCATCCACCAGAGCATCCACTCTACCATGTTGCTGAAATAGCACAAGTATCCACAACATTCATGATTAAATCAAGCAGACGAGCATCTTGCTCCACTTCAGCAACAACCGACAGCGATCGGGAGATTTACAGGTTCAGAGCTCTTTAAGGGTCCTGGTTCAGAGCTGTGATATTAACCGTATTAAGCCACGCATCTCTGAGCGCAGTAATCACGCCGAGGTCTGCTCATGCCCTCAGACATGAACCGTAATCCTCCAAATAAAATATATGTTTTTGCAAAACCTCAACCTACAGTTTGAGCCAAGGCTGCTGCTCTTCCTTCCAATTAAATCTGTAGATTTGTTTTCAAAAATAACTGACTTATTTATCTGTTTTTAAATCTGAATATAGAGTAATGAAATGCATGCCTTTCCCCCCCGCCTCGGATGCACTCATTAAATATTCAAATGTAATATACGGCTGAAATAAGAAAGAGAGCGAGAGAGCAGCATGAATAGTGCATGCAATGTACATTTACATCACATTTCAGGTATTCAGAGGTCATTTTTTAGCCAAAGTGATATTCTGAATGCCTGAAAGCTCGAAGCCCTCCTCGTCCTCAGCTCACAGAAAGATACTGGAGAGTTTCCACATATTGCCATCATCTATTGTAGAAATAATAGTAATAATAATAATACATTTTAAAGATCTTAAGAACTGATGTAATTAGGCCCAAAGACTATACCCAGGAGAATATGTACATCTTGTGCTGTGTTAAATTTCACTTTTTAGAAAGAAGATGTGAGGACTAATTATTTAATTAAGACTTAATAAAGAGGATACTGAAACATGTTTGACTTTGGATGTTTGAGACGTCAGTTGGCTGATGAGGATGAGGCTCTATGTGTGATGTGTGGAGCTGAACTTCATCGGACCGGTCTTTCCCGCTCTGACCCGTCTGACTTCCTCCCAGCTCGCCTCTCTCTGACCGGAGCTAAAGGAGTCTGTCTGTCTGTCAAACAGCTGCTGAGCTGTGAGGATCAGCATCTCCGCGGCCTGCAGCTGAAAAACAACGTTTCCAGATCTTCATCTGACAGTTTGTGACTCTGAAGCTCATCCAGTCAGAACATGTCAGTCAGTAGCTCAATCTACTGTTTGTGTGAAATATACAGTATATATACTATCAAACTGCTTCTACTCCTCTTCATCTCAGAGGCACATGTTGTACTTTTTACTGCACAACATTTATCTGACAGCCTTCTGACAGATTCAGATTTTACAAACAAAACGTGTAATCAGTTTATAGAATGTGATACTGAGCTACAGATTAAACTATCCAACAGTAAATCAGAGAGTTAAAATCTGCTCAACCTCCACCGGCTGTCACATTAAAATACTACTTGTGTTTTAAAGCATCAGTAATAATATTTCAACAACATGATATGACTTAATCTAAACTCTTTGAAACGGACAAATCTGCACAAAAAGCACTTTAATACTTTAAGTATATGTTGATGCTAAAACCTTTGTACTTTTACTTAAGTAAGATTTTGAATGCAGGACTTTCTGCACTTTAGTATTAGTACTGATACTTAAGTAAAAGATCTGAGTAGATCTTCAACTCCACTGTATATACTGTACACAATGATACACAGGCTTCCCGGGGCCCTGAGTACCAGGGCTTTAAAAAATATGAAATATTTATATCATAAATTATAATATTATATGTTTGCACCACCGCCGCTATGAACATATTTCCTGTGCATAGTAAAGTAGGCTGGCTCTGACATTCAAAGTCATTTTTCAGGCTTTTTAATGCCACAACAGATTCATATTGATTAGTTCAGTAGGTTTACATGTTAAGAGATTAAATAATATAATATGAATTCATTGTGACCCGATAGTGCAGCCTATTACTTATGAGAATGCTAAAGTGAGCTAAAGTCGTGTAGTCTCACCCCACTATTAAACCTTACAGTTCAAACAGTCCGAGTCCTGAGTCATTAGTTATCAGAGCAAAACAAAGTCGCTAAAACAGCGACATCATGACAGTTGCATGATCAGCACCACTGACAGCGCTACACATCACACAAGCAAAGGTTGTGTCTTGAAGGTAACCCGCAAATTGCAAAGAACTTGCAAAAACTCACTCGAGATTCGCTGCCCGACAAACTACCGTGACCTTAACCACTCAAGGTCGATGCCTAACTGTCGCCATCTTGCAAGAGTTTTGCAATTTGCGTGTTACTTTCTAGACACGACAACAAGCGAGACTATGACAGCGTGCAGCTCCGGGGACGTTATTGACTGAAAAAGACCTAATATCTTTAACCACCTGAAAGCTGGAAGACAATTCAGGGGAAAAAATGATACGAATATGATTGTAGACTTACAATGTTCGCGGGTTTTTAATTGAAAAGAGTGATCTTCTCTTGTTGCCGCTGTGCACAGCTGATAACTGAGCTTTGTCTTGACTTATGTTGTCTTATATTGATGAGTTTCATATTGTGTTTACTGATTAGGAGGGAACTCCATCTACTATTTGTCGCTGTCGATTGACGGGGTGGTTCTGAAATAATGTTGCTGTGACATTTTGTGAAGGGATGGAAGGACCTCTAAAACATCCGTAGCCCCGGGGCCTCAAGTAATATTAATGTTTACAGTTTATTATGTAACTTTATTCACTTTTAAGGCTGAATATTATGCTGGACTGTCATTGCTGTTACCATGCATGACACCCTACTGAAACGTTAACAGTGTTTATTGCATTATATTGTACACACATCTGTGTTCTTATGGGAACAACTTGTTCAGGCTGCAAACACAAAAAAAATATACTGTTGAGCCAACAACTTGATTATTTAACAGAAGTGCATCGAGAACATTATATAATTGATTCGCGTATTTCAGACGCAAACACCAAAAGCTCAGAGACCACACAGAGACACCAAAGAGTAATAAAACATACGGGCCTAAGCTCCTGATGATGTCCCTCTTGATGTTTCTATTATACTTGATGTGTGCTACACAGATTAAAAGTCCTCCAGGCTCCAGCTCTGAGCAGAACGAGTTGTTCGGTGGGAGAGGCTGACCCGCTGCATGGAGGAGAATGTTAAGGCTGCGCTCCACGCAGGAAACATTGAAGTCTTTCCTGTTGGTGCTGCTCTGCTGTTCACTGATGCATGCCCTAAGTGTACTCGCTGCCTCACCCCACATCTAATTTAAGGACAAGGGCATTGGAAAACACACAAGTAGCACCTTGGGAAGCACTAGTGGTGAGGGATTCTTCTTCAGCCTCCTTCCTCTAGATTCACTACGTCTGTGGCAGCATGTCCAGAGTGCTCTCTTCATCACTACCTCACTTCTCCTCCTCTGTTGAAGCAGCACAATTTAAACTGTTTGCAAGCAAAACGACTGCAACCGTTCACTTTAGGTTACACTTACAGTTTTCTGATGTCCCTATTCATTACAGATCTTTGTTCTCTTTTCATTATCACAAGAGCGTGATCATCTACAGACAGAAAACTGAAAGAGCTGCAGTGTTGGAACAGCTCGCTCTCACCAGAAGACGTATGAATGACACGGCAATATGGAAGTCATTTTTTTCTTGCTTTTCACGCCACACAATGTAAACACATCGGCGTGATATGCCACGCTTGGAGCTAGTTACAAGTGATGGTACGTGTCCACCGGGGTTTTTTTATCGCGCCGCTTCCCAGCATTGGATGCTTGATGGGCTTCCAGTAGACACAACACACTCGGCACCTGATTGGACAAACGCTTTCCCTCCGTGGGCTGCTGCTCTCAGCTTTCAAACCGGAAACAACCCGGCGGCTCGTTTGGAAACTTTCTTCTTTTATTTCATGAAAATAGTTCACTAAAATGTGTTTCTGAAGACATTTGAGGTGAGAAATAATCCGTGAAGTTGTTGAATCTGACTTTATTTTAAATTGACAACGTTTAGTTTAAAAGATTCTCGGGAGTTTCGAGAAGTGGCGAGTCGCGTTGGACGCCCGTGATTTGCATAAAGTAGACTAGACCTCAAGTTTATGCAAATGAGGAAGGGCCGTCATGATGCTATGTCTCTCGAATCGCGCCGCTACGCTACCAGAATGCTTCGCACGGCTGCTTACATAGACAATGAATGGGGAGCGTGGAAAGGACGGAGCCTGTGGACACGTACCATTAGAGAGACTGTTTATGGCGGGCGCGGCAAACAAACACAGGACTTTCAACCAGGAGACCGTGTTCACGTCCCAAAGTGTTGTTGAGTTATTTTGAAGTTACGTTAGTAGAATATTTTACGTACTTATATTCCATTGTTTACATCATTAAGCCCAACCATGATGTTTTTCATAAACCTAACTAAGTAGTTGTTGCCTGAACATAACCACGCCCAACAGGGTGTTAAATGACACAAAAAGCCGTTTCACAACGTTAACCTCGTGGTGTGAAATGACACGCAAAATGTTGTTTTATTTATACGCCTTCCTATGAGATCAGGATGGTTGGAAAGATGAGAGAATCTGCAACCCAGACACCAAAATGTTGACATTGTACGTTTCTGCAAACCACGGGATACGTTGAATGTCGACGTCTCTGAACCGGCCTCGTATCACGCTCGCAGAAACACACAATGACGCGGGGTTAACGTTGGGAAACGGTTGGTTAGGTTTAGACAACAAACCTACTGGGTTGAGGTTAGAAAAAAGACCATGGTACAACTGTAACACAACTAGCTTAAATAAATAACCCCCCTATAACAACGTGGTGTATAAATGACACGCGAAAAGCCTAACATGAGTTATGACATGTGGAAATGTCGTGCTATTTATACATCTTCCCATGAATAACGGACGCTCTATATACTGTTACTTATGAAACAAACATACAACGCCACACTCTGGCTCATGAAGAGAAAGTTACAGACTTTATTACCGACCTGGTGGGAACAATACTACCGACACCGTGCCCTTGAACGAGACATGTTGAGGCTGTTCCAGTGGAGTGATGTGTGAATAAAAGGAACAAAACAACAACAGAGTCATTAGTGCTCTGGTGGAAGAGCTTATTGTTAGTCACTGTTCAATATTCATCATTTTAAAAACCCATTAGACTCAGTAAAACACTGAATCCAACATCAACATTTAAAATAGCTGGTAGCTACGAGTTAATGATATGAACAAGAACATGACTTTCACAGCTGGCCACTTTTTCTCATTCCAACACACATTTCACTTGTTATCATTTTGGGCAAAGACAGGAAAAAGTCTTCAGGCTTTTCTATTTAGCCAAAAAACAATGTTCACCCCGTCAGTAAGAAAACAAAACAAACCTATTTTAAACCCCGTGACAGCGAGTTGAACCGGCACACGGAGGCAGAAACATTTGAGAAACATCAGAACAACTTGGACACGATACTCCAGTGAAAACATCAGGACGGTGCAGCTCCGCCCACGCTGCTGTACCTCTGGACCATCCAGGGTTTGCACCGTGTGCACTCATTTAGCCTTCACCGGCACTGCAGCAGCCTGAATTATACATAAACATAAGACAGACGGTGTGTGTGTGTGTGTGTGTGTGTGTGCAGGTCAGTGACACGTGGCTGCATCATTTCACTGGTGCTGCAGTCGACTTCATTACAGTTTGGAGTTACGGCCTCTGCCCCGAGGAAACATTAAAACATAATCACCTGTTGGGAAGTTCTGCACTGATCATCAACATCTCCTTCTCCTGCGTTACTCTATTGATTCCAGCAGCAGTGTTTCACACGTAGATCAGTGTGCAGACCGAGCTGCTGATCAGCACTTCTGGAGTTGGCAGGCGTTCAGCGTCACACACAAACACACTTGAGAAGAGGCCGGCTGACACGGGGGACTGAAGCCAGACTCTCTCTTTGGAGAACAGACTCCTAAACTGCTGCTCCGTCCAGGGTCCGCTGCACCATGTCCTTAAAAATGTAACTTTGCTTCACTGATATCTAACCTTAAGTAAAGTACCGTACAGCTGCTACAATCCCTGAAAGTGTACGTACAAAATAAACCAATGGCCACATATTTTATGATGATATTGATTAGAAATCATGACTCCAAGAAACTGCTTGATGTCCTCATTACTGTAGAAGACATTATGAAATATTCAGGCTGTAGTTTGTGCTATACGGTTCGTTTGAGCTCAGTATGCCATTTGGTAAATATGCAAAGTTCTGCTTATGCATATTTCACAACGTTGCTCTCTGTGAAGCAGCGAGACATTTTACACGGATGCAACGACGGTGGCGCAGAAATCTAGTGATGAAGTACAGTTTGAAGTAGTGTTATAGAATAACGTTGTTGAGAAATGATTTCATCATATTTGACTAAATTAGCTTCTAATGTACTCAACCCAGAACATCACACTGTGGAACGGAGTATAGTTTGTCATAATGAAGGTTGCACTTCTTCTACACCGCCATCATCGAGTCCATCCTCATCTTCACTGCCACTGCCAAGGACACAAGGGCAGACTGCAGCACATCACTTGCTCTGTGGAGAAGGTGATTGGCTGCAATCTGCTGTCCCTCCAGGACCTATATGCCTCTCCAGGACCCTGAGGCGGGCTGGAAAGATGCTGGCCAACCCCCTCCTCCCACCCTGGACACAAACTTTCTGAATCACTCCCTCTCTGGCAGGAGGCTGCAGTCCATCTGGACCACAACCTCACAGCATAAAAACTCTTATTCCCATCTGCAACAAAGCCCGGGACCCCCCGCTGAGATGGACTCTTATCCCGTCCCTTAGAAACTAAACGTTACTTTAACGTCTTCACATCTTCATTCTGTGAACCTTTGCGTATTCCTTGGTGGAACATTTTGCACATTTCTACACAAAAGAGAAGGAAGAGAATCACAACAAACAAACTACTGAAATGAGTCATGATGCATGTAACAAAATACACCAATATCATCCGTCTGTTGAGATCACAACAGGTCAGACGGGAGTTCTCTCAACTAAAGCATCGTACAAATGAGGTGAAGTTTCAGAGATACAGGATGAACTGCAGGTGTTGCTCTCCTCATTCTGTGTCTTCTCTTCCATCTCATTAACCGAGTCATTAAATTGCTCGCCAGATACCTCGTCTCTCTTAAAGCCGAGGCTTGGACTCAGCTTTTGTCCCGCGGTGCTCAAAGTCAGCTACGGTCTCTAATACCAAATAACATTTGTGGTCTGCACTCACATTCACCAACGCACTGCCTCTGATCTAATCATCCCTGGTGGCAGCCTGCAGTGTGAGAGGGAACAGATGGCGATCTACAGTCTAAAGGAGGACGGAGACGGAGACGGCGCCAGTATGGAGATGTTTTGTTAAATTATGCCCAGGACTCCTCCAGATGCCTCGGAAGTAGAATCTGGAATCTACCGAATAACAGATCAGTGGCTGAATTCTGAACTTACCATATCGACTCTGATACCCGACAGTATACAACGTAGAATAGTCAACCAGATATTAATATCTTTATCTTATGAGCAACACTAACTACAGGGATATATATATATATTTTTATATATATATATATATACATATATATATATATATATATAGGATTATATACAGAGATGGAACGTAACTGTGCTTAAGTACAATTTTGAGGTACTTGTACTTCACTTGAGTCTTTTCTTTTCATGCCACTCTCTACTTCTACTCGGTGACATTTCAGAGGGGAGTATAGTATTTTTAACTCCACTACATTTATCTGACAGCTTGAGTTACTAGTTACTTTACAAACTGAGATTTGTGAACAGAAAACATATGAAGAGTTTGACTATAAGAGATATTTGTTTTGTAATTGTTTGAGTCATTTCTTCATAAAAAAAAAAATGTCAAGGTTCCAACTTCTCAAATGTGAAGATTTGCTGATTTTCCTTTTAATTATTTGAATAATTGTAATATATATATTTTTAAATAATGATGAGGTTTGTACTGTTAGTTGGACAAAACAAATATTGTGAAGGTGTCACTTTGGACTCTGGGTTGTGACGTCATTTCTCACTATTTTCAGAGTTTTTACAAACCAAACAATCGATTAATGGAGAAAATAATCAGCAGATTAATCCATAATGAAAATAATCATTAGTTTATAGTTCAGAATGAGCTATTTACATTAATGCATGAATAATAATAATCTAATGATAGAATATTTGATAGTATATCAGTCACAGGGGAAACTTTTTTGCATTGAGTACTTTTAATATTTTAATACATTCTTCTGATTATAGAAATACTTTTACTTAAGTATTATTTTCAACGCATGGAGTATACTTGTAACAGAGTATTTTTACAGTGTGATAGTACTTTTACTGAAGAAAAGTATCTGAATACTTCCTCCAACACCGATTTATACATCATATTTTATCTGGATTCATGGGACGGCCCAGAGGTAGAAACATCGGTGATAAACTGACCTTTCTACCTGCTGGTTGCTGGTTCAACTCCTGAAGCTATTCAAGCTGCACAACATCTCTGCTACATGTTCTCCAACAGTGATCCTCTGAAAGCTGTTTATCGCCATCACTACTCTTCATACCGTCAATCACTCCTTGTTCTTCTCCCTCTCTTTTTTTAAGTCATTGTCATCTTCATAATCATATTCTTCATATGCGTCTACTCTTTCATCATCATCATCATCATCATTGTCATCTTATTATTGTTCTTTATCTTCTTTATCATCATCACCATTATCATCATCTACCCCATCTACTTCTTCTTCATCATCATTCATCTGTGTCTATTCTGTCTTCTTCCTTTCCATCATCTTCATCAACTTCTTTATGAACATCACCATCATCTTCTTCCAACAGAGGTGGATTTACATTAATAAAACATTAATCATTTGAATTGATACTAATCCTTTAATTTGCGTCCTTCATTGAGAGTTCAGGACTGATATCAGATAAACATTCCTGTAGCTTGTAGGGAGATTCTCCTGCCTTGCTCAAGCAGACTTCAACAGGGAAGATGTTTTCCACCGTGAGGGTTTGAATCCTTACAGCTGACGTGCTGCTACTCTCCTCACTACAGCTGCTCTTATTCAGTCCATGCAGAGCGACGGAGCACCGCGACCACAGAGAGAGTCTGACAGCCTCTCGGACCAACTACGAGTCATCTGAGGTGACGACGGCGCCGTGTGATGGATGAGAGTGTGTTTAAGGAGCCGGAGCTCCGACGGGACCGGCCTTCAGCAAATATCAACGGGTCACAAACTCAGATGGATAGACTGCAGACCTCAGCTTTATCACTCAGCTACTTGTCCCCGAGTTAATAGACCTTCTCAATGCCATGCTGTTGCCAGGGCAACAGCTTTGGTCCAAGTTTACTTCCTGTCATTAACAGACAGGAAGTACAAAGAGGCCCATTTAGTCTGTTTATGTTGTCAAGTTTGGAAAAAGGTCCATAAATCTGGATTCCTGACTGACGCTAACGTAGCCTTGACTTCTTCAGACTCCCCTCCTCTGAACACACATTTTCATAACTGACACTAAAGAGGAAAGATGAGCGGTAGCTTCTCCTCAGCTCCCTCTCATCTCCGCTGTCACAAACTGCAGTGTCTCATGAATCATAAAGAACATATTCACACTAATTTGATTACAGTCACAGGTTTATGTTCCTCTCAAGACTTCCAGCTCATTGAGAAATATGAAATGCTAATATTCTGTTTGAAATGGGCGGCACGGAGACATTTCCATCCCCAGCTCCATTCACAGAATGTTTATTAAAATAAATAAATCTGAGTCTGGAGTGGAAGAACAGGACACATTTATATAAAGAAATGACCAACATTAACCTGCATCATCAGCCCAGTCGCCAGGAAAACATGTCGGCATTGAACGTTTCTGCAAACGGATACGTTAAATGTCGACGTTTTCGCATTCGGTCCGAGCAAGTCATGTAGTACAACAGGTACGATAGGATAGGATGAACTATATTAATCCCCAAAGGGGAAACTGGTTTGCCACCATAAACAAAGACATGCACAACATTGAAGGGAAGTACATAGTTCCAACAACAACAAGGGGTCAGTAAAAAGCAGAAAGTGCAGAGAGCATACAGTGAATGATTAAATAGTGAAAAGGACACGGTATCAACGATGTTCATAGTGTGACGCACAGAGAAAGGGACGTAGTACATCGAGCGACGTTATTAAAAGTCATGTGGAATAATAACGAGAATAACAAACACAAACACAGGACTTTCACCCAGAAGACATTTTTAGTTTAACACAAACCGTGATCTTTTTATCTTTTTTCTAACATGAACCAGGTAGTTTTGTTGCCTGAATCTGACCGATTGTTTCACAACCTAAAAAGGACTGATTGTAACTTCTAACACGTATAAATCATTGCTGGTCGGTGTCTCATGTGCGCTCGTGTGTGTCTACACTGTTCAGACTCAGACTCCAACACAAACTCCAGTGCTTTACCAAAACCTCTTGGTTGTATCTAGTGAAGCCCGTCTGTTAAACAGTGTTGGCCGCGGTCGGAGGACGCGGGGGAGACCGTAGCTTTGGTCTCCAGGACCGGAGTCTCTGCTGTACTCTGCTCCTCTGCTCCTCTGTCTGCCTTCACTCACACACCGCGCTCCTTCTCTCTCTCTCTCCACCTCTCACGTGCATGCTGCTCACTCCACACTGCAGAAGAGTTAGTGTAGCTCTGAGAATGTCTAGTGAATGTTCAGTGGACGTTTGGTCAGAAATAACTGCTGCAGCTCCTCCAGACCAACAGAGGTTTCCTGTGTCTTGTGAAGTGACGGGGCTCCGCAGAGAGAAACGTTATCGTCTCCGACCAAAACTCCGGCGTCTCCCCCGTTCCCTCCAGCCGCGGTCGGGAGGCTAAGGCAGGACAAGCCAACACTAGGATCAGCATTGATTGATGGAGAGACCTTGGTCTGGTCAGCTAACATTACTGCCAAGCAGCTGAACTCTAGAGTGATATTGTGCTTTTAGCTGACGTGTGTCTCCTCACTGTGTTGAGTGATTCTCCTTCATGTCTATGTAGAGCGAGCACAAGCGCCAGCAACAGGACGCTGACTTTAGTTGACTTAACGGACACCGGTGTCGCTGTTAACAAGACAGTTCTGATTCTTACATAGAGTCCCTTTAACCATGTACATTGTGCATTTCTGTATGTGTGATAGGACGCAGGTATGAAACATGTCTTTGGTTCAGAAACGTCAACATTCAACACATCCCATCGTTTGCAGAAATGTACAAATTGTTTTCTGGCGACTCCGTCGGCATCATGCCTGATATCACCTGGACGATCAAACCTGAAGGAAAACCACATGTCCAGCAGGAAGCAACATCCTGTCCCTTCTGTCCGTATCTGTCTCCTCATCACTGCACAATGCAGACATTAGTTTTAAAAAACTAATTCTGTGATGTCAGGTCGAACTTTAAATTAACCTGAAGCCCTGAAGAAGAATAAGACACAGATGTCACACTAAAGTTTGATTTTTGAGATTTGTTCATTTCCTCCTGTGTGGGGTGATTGACAGGAAGCAGAGTACGACATGAAGACACTCAGCTCGAGCACAGCAAGTTTAAACTAAACCGAATGAAAGCTTCACGCTGACAGGGACGGATTTCATTTTTGGTGCTGAACAAATGGAACAAGTATGAATGACGGCAGATATCCTCTTCTCAAAGGAGTAAAACTAAAAGCTCTGCTCGGCGCTACAATGGAGATGATTGGCACAAAATTAAAAGCACTTTTATTTTTCAATATTCCCTCAAAGTGTCCTCCATCTGAGCTGACCTGGTCTGAGGAGAATCTCTGAGGATTCGCTCAGGAACACGTCAGCAGGTAAAAGCTTGAGCCGGGATTTTTCCTCTCACTGACTCACTGATAAGATACAGTATGTGCCCCCTCAGTGTTTTCTGTCAAGGTGCTCTTGACCAGGCCACACAATGATGCTTATGTTGAGACATGTTATAAAATGAGAGCAGGATGCATTGTGCTGCATTCATGAAAAGTGAATGAAATACTTTCCCTCTTCATTAAAGGATAACGGAGACGTTGAAATGGGACCATTCAATCAATGCTCATCTCAAGCAAAGAGCAAAAACATCTTCTTTTGTTAACGTGAGCGAAACCTTTATTACTAATGTGGCTTTGTTGGCTCCATTATGATGTTTTTATGTGTCTATTGTTGTACTTCTTCTGCTCTGACAATTTCCCTGCATGAAATCAATGTGCATCTTCTTATCAGGTTTTAGTTGCCATATACCTTCAACACTAAACATAATCCTACCTTTAACCACAGACAGTTTATCAGCCTTTGTGTGTCTCATTGTGCTTTTTGTGGTGAAGGAACAGTCGTCTTATAATTCCTGTTCACAGAATCAAATGTACAACATCATTCATCCTGGTGAAACTTCTCAGCAGCTGACGGCACAATAAACTTTATGCAACCCAGTCGTAAGAAAACAATGTTGTCATTGTACATTTCTACGAACCACAGATATGTTGAATATCAACGTTTCTGAAACAAGAATACTTTTCAAACTAACACAAAACTTTCAGCCAGGAGACGGGTGTTCGTGTCCCGTGTGAAACTAAAAGTAACGCTGACTTATTTTTGTCATGTTTTAGTCACATGACTCGTTGGTACCGTCAGCCCTGCGAGTCACGTGAGTCGCTAGTCAGTGAAGTTAACGTCAGACCGTTTAACAACAGAGATCGTTCAGGTCATTAACAAAGTTAGTAAAGAGTAGTTAATAAACACAAACACATAGACGGGTCGTATTACACATTAAAACAGTTCATGTCAGTGTCTGAGGCTTAGATCTACTCAGATCTACTCAGTCAAAGACCAGAGAAACTCTATAGCGCCTCCCAGAGCTCAAACTGGCTGGAAAGAGATTGGGAGCTTTATATCTGCAGGATACTTCCTATATCTACTTCCTAGATAAAGACGCTGTGAGCATCTCTTGAAAATATTTCCAGAGAAGCTCACCTGGGTGTTCAGAACTGTGACGAGACATTTAAAGATTTCCTCAGTTTCACAACGTATTCTCAAACGGTTCGAATGATATCTTAGGAAAAGTTATTCCTCCTTTTTCATTTGTTTTCCTACGAATGTGCAGCAACACGTGTCAACTTCTGCTCGTTACATGCATTCAGTCTTTTCAAAATAAACTTCCATCTTCCTAGGAAACTACTTAGTTAGGTTTAGGAAAAAGATTGTGGTTTGGGTTAAATTAACTACGGAAGTGACGTGACGAATAAATCAACGTTGACTTCTGGTTTCACACGGGGTATGAACAGCGGCCTCCTGAGTGAAAGTCCGGCATTTTTGACCCATCCATTCATCCCGACCTCCTCCTTACGTGGCGTTTGTCGCTCTTTATACTTCCTGGTTCATGATTACGTGGATTAAATTGATTTTGTGGGATATAGACGAATTACATTGCATTACCTTTTGTAGTTAGCTACGAGAACAGTTTCAACATGTTGGCCATCAAGTGAACCTGTCTCTGTGTCGGGATGTTTTTTATTGAACATAATAAATTCTCGGCCACATTGATTTCTAGCTGGCTGATGCAACAACATGTTTGAAGGGCTTCAGTGTGGGCAGCTTCATGTAATGGGTCTGTTTTCTGCAGAAGGCCAACTGAGGCTGTGTCATCAGCATACTTAAACCATCTCAAATGTTTCTCATTGATCATAAACTCGTTGGTAAAAAGAGAGAGAATAGCAGAGGGGAAAAGAAGACAGCCTTGTGGGCACAGTCAGTCTGTCTGACATGCTCTCCCTGACACAGAACCCTCTGTGGGCGGCAGGAAAGAAACTCTCTGATCCACACGGCTAATCCCGTATTGATGCTGAGATCAATGAGCCTTTTCAGGAGAATTTGTGTCTCCATTGAGTTAAAAGCTGAGCTAAAAATCCACGAACAGAACTCTGGCACATCCTTCAGGATGCAGAAGGTGTGTAGTAACTGTATTAAAGAGTCAGTACGGCGGCGTCTGTGTCTCTCTCGCTCTTATAAGTTACTATAGAGCTGGAGCGGATCTGGCAGAGTGGCCACACTGCTGGTAAAGTTGCTGGCCAGAACTCGTTCCATGGTTTTACACAATATGAAGGTTATTGTGATAGGCTTACTTCTGCCTGGCTTTTTTGGCACAGGCCTAATAATTGAGCATTTCTATGATTTTGGCACGTTGATGGACTGAAACAACCTTACATAAACTCCTTTTAGTTGAGGAGCACAGTCTTTAAGAAGACCAGTGGTTCTCGTCATTGATAAATATTCATGTCTCTACGAGGAGATCTTTGCATATCTCGTCACATTCTGTCCTGCCATCCAGTCCAATAGAAATAGTTCAGGTCATTAACAACGGTTTGACCGTTACATACAGGACTATCATCTTTTTTACTGGATCTCCCCCCCTTAAAGGGACTGTATGTACGTTTTTACATGTATAAATGTTTAACCTAAAAAATGAGACCTTCCATGACTTTCTGAGTTCAGCTCTGAGAATAATCACGTGAATGTTCAGTGGAAGTTGCAGTTTGTGTAGAAATAACTGCTGCAGCTCCTCCAGACCAACAGAGGTTTCCTGTGTCTTGTTTCCTGGCGGCTGAGTGAAGTGACGGGGGTTAACTCCGGTTAACGTTATCAACTCCGGCCCAGGAGACCTAAACTGCGGTGTCTCCCTGTTCCTTCTGACCGCGGTCGGGGGGGGTTAAAGCATGAAAAGTTAACACTATCAACATCGGCCTTCGATTCACAGAGGGACCTTCGTTCGGTAGCTACTGCCAAGCATGTGAAGTACATAATGATACCGTAGTTTTAGCTGCTAATGTTGCTAACATGAATCAACATGACGCCTGTCAATCACGTTCAGTCTTGTGTGTGTGTTGCCTCACTATTTTGAGATTGTGAGCAACAGGACGCTGACTTGTTGTTGACTGTTAACAAGACATTTCTGATTCTTAGAGAGTCCCTTTAACTGTCTCCTTCAACAGAACTCAACTTTTGGTTTCACGTCGGACACGAACAGCGGTCTCCTGGGAGGAAGTCCTGTATTTGTTTCTCGCTTGTTATACTCGTCATTATACCACGTCATTTTCAATCATAGTCGTCACTTGCTCTGACTGAATGCAAACTTGTGGACAGTCAACGTCTCCGTGGTTTACAGAAACATTCAACAAACTGTTTTTTTTCCTGGCCGGTTTATGACGGGCTGCAAAAATAAAGTAAACAATACTTCTACCTATCGTTTAGTTTCGTGCTGAATAACCAAACACACCAGAATCTACAGCTCAGCATCCACCACCAGCCAACAATCCCTACCTCCAAACAGCTTTGGAAACCAGCTGACAGGAGAGAAGAAGACAACTCTTCCTCTGCCTCCTCTTCTCTCTCTGGATGCAGCACCAACCTGACACATTAACTTGAGAACCTCTCTCCTTGGAGACCGGTGGCTGTGAGCGGTGAGTCATTCGTTATCTGAACACAACACGTGCACACACACAAGCACACTAACCACAAGGCATTATGTGCACATACAAATACACAACCTCAGCGCTGCTTAGCATTCCCTTACACTCCTGTCATCATGTTCACACATGGATATTCACTCCTTATCTCAGGATGCGCACACACACACAAACATGCACGAACTCGAGCATGCAGATGCAAGTGCGCAGTCACACGGGTTGGGAGAGCAGCGGTATTATCTGTCATTAGGCTGCGATTAGAACACACACTCCACTGACTCCAAATCAGCTGAGAGGAGAGATAATAATCCCACGGAGGCCTCATGCAGCCACACTGGAGAGACAGAGACGGAGAGAGAACGGAAAGTGTCTTGGTTGAGTGTCGTGGTGAATTTCTTCCATCAGACGCCTCATAAGAAGCACTCTCCGTACGACTGCTTCCCCTTATTGCTCATGCATTTGAGGGAGCATTGTGCAGATAATTGGAGGAGATAAGTGGTTGTGCATTCTGCTGGAATTACTCAGCTCACACAATCTGTTAGGGCCAAATTTTGTGTGGAAAACGGTGCAACTTTGAGGAGCAGCAGGTATAAGTGTTAAAAGGGAAGGATGTGGTTAGAGAAGAGGACGTCCAAACATGCTACTGTAGATTCTACACACCCTCGGTTCACCTCCACACACACAGCATACATCTCCTCACTCCACCTGCTCCGCTCACAGCCATTCTGCTGGCTTTCTTTGCTCAGCTCTCTCTGCTCTGCTGTTCCGCAACAACAACTTCATTGAAGAGCATTTTCATGCAGCGTGTCATTTCTTTCCTGAGCTCGGTGATTTCAGACAAATCCCACCACTAAACTGCAACTGAGCTCTGCTACTCTTTCTCAGAATGCATCTGAAAGCAGTGGCAGGTGCTGGTTGAGCTGCTGCTTCCATCCAATCTCACAGGAAGCCGTAAAAATAGCACGGCATTACGGGGATATTCAGCATGTCGTGAGGACACATTTTAGCCTTTTTTGCGCGTCATTTTTACGTCATGCATCAAACCTACGGTAACAGCCCGCTGTTAGGTAACAAAACCACTCACTTAGACTTAGGAAACACGTCATGGTTGGGCTTAAAATAAGTAAAATATGTACGTACAAAACAGAACAGAAGTATGGAAAACACGTTACAAGCACAACTTCATTGAAGAGCGTTTTCTTGCAGCATATCATTTCCATCCTGAGCTCGGGGATTTCAGACAAATCCCACCACTAAACAGCTACTGAGCTCTGCTGCTCGCTCTCAGAATGCACCTGGAGGCGGTCGCAGGTGCTGGTTGAGCTGCTGCTTTGGCGGATCGGGAGAAAATTACACACAGATTGCAAACACAACATGAATTCAATGGGCAGCAAAAAATGAACTCTCTGTTTGATCATGTAGGTAACTTTGGTCCAGAGGGATACAAAGACCTACAGATGGTCAATGTTATGTGTCTTAGTAGATGTTCAAGTGATGCAATTAGCTTAGAGACCTGCCCAGAACAATTAATGTATGACAGAATAAATGAAAGTTTCTCAGATTGATGATGAAGGAATAAAAAATGACAAAAGCAATCGTGACAGTCTTGGCACCTCACAGCAGATGCAACATAGTTCTGCTGTTGCTGATAATTAAATAAGGAGAATCAGATCTTAAGAAACCAGCAAGAGTACACTAGATTTTAAAACTATCCAACATAAAAACCCAGCCTGGTGTTGCCAACCCTTTTCCAATGAAAGTAGCAGCACCAGCTCCAAAAGTCACTAAATCTAACTAGAAAGTCACCAAGTCTGCAACACTGTCAGCCCCACAATTATGATTACGCACGTGAACATATCATAATGAGGAGGAAGACTCCGGTGACACGCGATGAGTCCACAGCCAGAGAGCTTGCAGGTAGATAGGCAGGTAACAATCCTGCAGCAGCCACAGATAACAGAGCATTTGATTTATTGATTTCTGTCGGGATGTAATGACAATTTCAACAAATATTGTTCTAATATTGAAGAAGATTATACCAACTCTAGCTTTAATTTCTGACCTGTGTCATATTGCGAGGCAACATACACTCACCGGCCACTTTATTAGGTACACCTTGCTAGTACCGGGTGGTCTTCATCTGCTTCAAGGTTGGACGTGTTGTGCGTTCAGAGATGGTATTCTGCATACCTTGGTTGTAACGAGTGGTTATTTGAGTTCCTGTTGCCTTTCTATCATCTCCAACCACTCTGCCCATTCTCCTCTGACCTCTGACATCAACAAGGCATTTCCGTCCACATCCCGCTCACTG
>CAKAOI010029300.1:9892-22034 GCA_916701655.1 Sebastiscus albofasciatus
ACCCCTAACGGGATAAGCGGTTGCAGATGAGATGAGAAGATGAGATGAGATAATATCTGTTTGTGTTTAAATGAACTTTATTAAAACAACAGTAATACTCCATAGTAAGCCACATAGAACGGCTTCAGCCTGTTGCTATGATACGTCAGCTTCGCCGCCATATTGGGGAAGGCAGGACTGGCCGGTAAACAAATACAAGTGAATGGGAGAGCTGCCCTTTTTCTAGATAAAAAGACTCGGTCAAAACCGAGTATATGGCTGGACGTATATGGTCAGTATGTGAATTTGCGGCTAAATTGTTACACAAATAGTCAGTGGTCAGGTCTATAATGTTTTGTGAACAGTTTTTTCGACTTATGTTTGATTGAAGGACAACTTATAATGAAGCAAATGACATTCAGTAATAGTAAATGGTAACATTTACTAGTTATTATATTACACATTTTATACAAGGTGAAAAGGTATTAGCATGACATACAGTATGCAAGGTTAAAAGTATTTCATTTTTTTATTAAAGCATGTGTATGAAAAGCATTCATCATATAAGTGGTATTTAACAATATATAGCTACATACTTCAGAAAGTTTATCAGCGTTGAGATTCTCCCGCTGTCATCACTGACGTCGTTGCTGTCGTATTTATTCCTAGATGGAGTGTTGATGAAGCAGCTGCATAGACTGGCACTGATCGATCCGGACTCCATTCAGAAAACAAGCATTTTAAAACTTGTTTGCTTGTCGTCTTGCGGACAGACCTGACAAAGCATGAATTCAGACTTTTTACTAATCAGCATCATTATGTAGTTATTTCGGCACACTTTTGATCCATTTAAAACAACGTCGCTGCCGTATTTATGCCTGGATGACGTTATGTCGGGTGTTGATGGAGCAGCTACGATGTTAGCATAGCCTGGCATTGATTGATCCGAACTCCGTTCAGAAAACAAGCATTTAAAAGGTTGTTCGCGTGTTGTGTTGCGGACAGACTTGACAAAGCATTAATTCTGTCTTTTTACAAATCGACATCACACTGTTGTTATTTCGGCATATTTTGATCCGTTTATTGTATTATTATTATTATTATTATTACTTTAGTAGCGATGTGTGGTTTGCTAGATACAGTCAGGAGGAAAGCCAGGCGAACATTTCCTTCACGCTTGGAGTGAATGCACGGTAAAACAATACGAAGCACAACATAACGTAACTTAAACGAACATAAACAATAGCACATGTACAACAACAGCACTATGTATCGATACACTGAACCGCTGACACGCTCCCCAGGAAACTTAAACACAGAACTGTTCCCTGCCTTTTCATTTTGAAAGAGCAACGACCAATGAGTCGGCCGACCAATCCTGTAACTTCATCACTCAGTCAGTGACAGACTTTTGCGTTTGTAGGGCTGGCCCTCTGCGGTCCAGCCAGAAAGCACTATAACATATAGCCAACATTTCTCAACCGATTTTAATGAGTAGTTTTTAGATTCAAGGGTTTATGATCTAGGTGGAGTAGGAAAAAAAGAGTTTTGTCTCCTGTTACTTAAAATCTCAATACTAGCCTACAATCGCTGCTATATGCTATCAATAGGCCTCACATTACATGAACTGTATTACTTAGCTATGTGGTGAGAAATATAAATAAGTAATTTGCCATAATGACTTTGGCTTATTTTACTTTGTTAAGAGCTGCTACTTGTCCCTATAAATATAATATAGTTTACATGAAATGTCTTCCTCCATATAGCGATCACGTTTTCAATCAGTACCCCAACGCTGCTACTGTAATTATTCTACTATTACGTTACTTTTCAGGCACCTTATCGATATCGTAATAACAGGCAAATAGTAGCCTAAATAACAAAATAATGGTAACAATAAAGATTAATAAAAGTGATCTGAATTTATTGAAATAATAGCAGTAATACAGCAATTATAAAATAACAAATAATCTAATAGTGTAATTGTTAATCATTGATTTCACACATTACACTGGAAACACAGGGCCAACTGTCACCACTGTTCATTGCAACAATACTCCCCAAAAAGTCTAAATTAGTTTAGATTACCCCTCAAAACCAGATCTCAATAAATAGTTTGGCTTGTTGCCATTAGGTGTGTCCACTGAACTTCAAAGTTTACTATGCACCTAAATTTATCTGGGCTAAAACATAGGCCACCATTTCATTTTAAAAGTAATGCAAATCTTAACAAATAAAATAACGATAAGACCATATTTCATGTTGTTTTTGTTTTGTATCATATTCCCAAAAGGTCATCGCAGTGTAACTGCACAGCTAACTTGCATCTTTATATCCTAAAATCAACTGTATTTCTTCTTGGATGATTTATCATTTTTGGCTGTTGTGTAAGTTTTCATCAGTTACCATAACCATCTATAAAGCAGGTTATAGTAAATTTATATTCAGTTTTACTTGCGTATCGCACACATCTGACAACCATTAACAGGGTTTTCATCAACAGAGGTAAACTTCAGGGTCAACAACCAATTCCAAAGTTGAACTTTCTGGCGTCAGTGCTTAAGATTCTCCAGAAATGCTGGATTGTGCCAGCAGAAGACACATAATTATAGACAGGTTGTTAGACTCACTGAAGTGTAAGAGCTATAGGAAGTAAGGATCTCATACACAGTGACAAATCTAACAAAATATTGTGTGTGTTTTTTCTACAACAGGCAGATGCATAATATTTATATATCTCTGTGGTTCCTCCTTTTTTGATTAAAGGAAGAACTGAAGTAGCCCAATTTGGCCCAAAGTTGGCGCTCACACTAAAATGGTGACGTCACATACCCACGACTGACCTGTGGTGGTCTAACAAACAATTAAATACAGTCCTAAAAAACAAATAACACATTCATCCATATGGAGTTTCATGATCAAGCAGAACCATCTGTAACAAAAGACAAGGGTAGCAACACAATTATATAAAATAATTAACATAGCAATACTAATAGCCTTATACAAAAACAAGAAATATTTCCTCCTTCGAAACCGCATAACGCAACTTAATATACTGTAGATCTGGCAATTAGTATTAGAAAGACAATTATACATATACAGATATTATACAGTATAATGTTTAATATTTTACTGTTACACACGTTGTTCTTGTGTTAAGCTTCATCTGTGATCTGAGCCATGGCCACACTAGCAGAGCTTGACAGAAACAGACGGCTGGACATCCGCCGAGCTCGCTGGAGTAGTAGTCCGAGCTGAGCAGGAATATCTTCACTTCCATGGAGGTAAACCAGAGGGTTGAGAGCACTGTTCAGACACACAAGGCCACGACTTATCTGATGAGCAATGTAGACTCCATTGGACCATTCACGGCATATTATCTGTTTGGACAGAACTCTTGACCAGAGGTTGAGGTTTTTCAGTACATGATAGGGGATGTAGCAAACAGAGAAGAGAAGAATCAAGATGAGCAACAACTTCAAGCTTCTCCGTTTCAGTACCGTGTCAGTGGCATTTGTGCGGCAGAGAACGACAATCACATGTCCATAGCAGCCCAGTGTGATGAGGAATGGGATACAAAACCCAGTGAGTGTCCATCCAAGGCTGTATTTCAGATAATCCTCAACATAGATTTTACTGGTGGTATCATAACATTTCCCAGCCTTGTTTCCAAATGTCTTGCTGTAGAACATGTCTGGAAGACTTTGAACACTCACAAAGAACCAAACCATGACTGAGATCCCCACAGAGTGAGTCAGAGTTGATCTTCCCATCATTCTCACTGGATGGACAATAGCCATGTACCTGTACACACTTATACAAGTCAGGAACCCGATGCTGCCATATAAATTCAGGTTGAAGCAGAATCTTGTTATCTTGCAGAATGTATCTCCAAAGATCCATTTACTCCCCTTAAAGTAGTACACCATCAAAAATGGGAGTGTTAAGAGATACAGAATATCTGCTAGTCCAAGGTTGAGAACAAAAACATTGATGATCTTTAGCTTATTCCAGTTTTGCAGCAAAGACTTCAATCCCCATCCATTAGCTACCAGACCAATGATGAAGACTAAGATGTAAACAGGAGGCAGAAATCTGCCTGCAAATTCAAAGTCAACACGAGGACAAGAGGATTTATTCATTCTGTCTTCTTGAAAGCAGTTAGTTCCTTCTCTCGGTGAGTGTGAGATAGGATATAGAAAGTGAATCACAGCATGGGTGGTTCAGAGAAGACTTCCTTTTTAATGCCACAGCGTAGACATACCACTTTTGAGTTCCTACACCAGGCGGTACCCAGGAAATAACATGGATTGGCTGGTTTGTCAGATTTTTTTATTTAAAAAATTTAAAGTATAAAATTAAAGTAATCTAAAGTAAATCCATGCTGAGCCCAAGCCCTTACCAAAAAGAAGTTTATTCAAGTGTGCTATTAGTATACTTCTTTTAAACTTTAAATAAGAGAGCATACTTACAGTTTACTTTTTATGTACTTATCAGAGATATACTTAAAAAAAAAAGTATACATAAGTATATTTGGCTCAGACTGACAAGTATACAGAAAAGTCTAAGTATACTTGGCTCATACTGACAAGTATACAGAAAAGTCTAAGTATACTTGGCTCATACTGACAAGTATACAGCAAGTTCTAAGTAAACTTGGCTTATACTGACAAGTATACAGCAAAGTCTAAGTATACTTGGCTTATAGGCCTACTTTAACTTAATCTTTTGATCAAGATATACTTAAGAAAAATATAATTAAGTATTCTTGCCTTATAGGCCTACAGAAAGGTATACTTGGCTTGTAGTTGTGCTTACTTGATAGAGTAGCCAATTAAAGTGTGTGAGCAAGTAACAGCTTCAACTACAGTAA
Source organism: Sebastiscus albofasciatus (assembly GCA_916701655.1). Lineage (NCBI taxonomy): Eukaryota > Metazoa > Chordata > Actinopteri > Perciformes > Sebastidae > Sebastiscus > Sebastiscus albofasciatus. Next base: position 14,745 of record CAKAOI010029300.1, read on the forward strand.
AATACAGGTTTATATGTGATTGTGTGGCCTCGCATAGAATTTCTCTCTTTTTCTGGCTCCTCTGACAAACCTTATGAGAAATGTAAACTGAATTTCATGCTCTAGTTTAGTAACCTATGCTTCTAGCACTATTTCTAACGAGAGTTTTCAAAATTTAAGTTATGCCTATTATATTTCTGTGTCATGTAGCCTCAAGAATTAGCCAGCTTCTCATTATTCAGATATATTATCTAGTACATGCAAAGTTAAGAAACCCGTCTACATGATGTAAAGTGGAAGGCAAACTCTTTAGCAACTAAATGACTGGATAAAACATGACATAAACCACAGCAGAGCTGAGCAGACGGGAATGAGACAGAAGGAAGTGAATGTCAGCTGACTATCACTAGAAATTACACAAGACCATTTGGGTATTGATATTAGTAGCATGAAAAATCCCCCAAAAAAGTCTTATCAATCCTTATGTCATCAAACATCAACTGCAAATATATGTGGCTTAATAATGAGGAATAATAGTTTACAAACCTAATCTGCAATGTTTTATCGGTCAAGTACAACAGCAGATGAGGAAGTTGCCCAACTTAATTAGTGCTGACAACGCAATCTCACATCCAACTGTGTAAGCGGATGTACACAGTAGAGTTAAGTTATTTTGTGATGATTAACATTCGACAAATACACCTTCAGTGTAGATGCATAGTAACAACTCCAGGAATGCTGTGACAGCTGCCAAGTTGGTGAGTAGCAGACAATGATTAAATGATGAATATGGGAAATAAGTTTATCCAAAAAGACTGAACATCTGTCTCCATATAATACATTTACTAAATAAAATGCTTCATTTGAGGCCTTTTCCCTTCTGTAAAGCTGAGTGTATTCTTGTTAAAGACGAGAGCACTTGTTCAACTCGACCTGTGAGGTTTGCAGATAAGACAAGACATGTTTAAGAGCACGACACTACCCTGAAACATGAGGTAACTGGGTTAGACTTTGGATCTATGCAGCAAACTGTGATATGATCACAAGTATAGAGCTGATAAAAGAACATTTCAACAAGATGCTACATTTAAGTAATGATGAGTAAAAATGTATCTGCTCCAAATAGTGAGTTTGGTGTTATTGTTATGTGCAGACCTTTTAATAAATGTTTCCAATACTAAATTAGCAGTATCATTTTATTCTGTAGCCTGGTCGTAGCTCAGTTAAACAACATTTTCCTTTAACGGTCCTCTCTGTTTCTGCCAACAGGCCTTTCCTGCAGGACATGTTGGTCGTTTATTTCGTGAGATGTGATACTATGAGTCTGCCAAGCTGAAATGGAAGGTGGTGTAATAATTACATGGAAGACGGAACAGAAACCCTTAAGTTGCAAAAACTTGCAAAACAAACCAACTGGGGTGAAATTCGCATTTCTTACCTCAAGCAGAAAATGAGGAAGGGCACCTGCCAGCATTTAAAAAACAAATAAATATTTATTTTGTTTTTTACAGGGTGACCAGCGCCCCCCAGAAGATGGCGCCTTAGGCAACTGCCTATATGGCCTATTCCTTAAGTCGGCCCTGCGCCCCTCGACCTTTACGATGACAGGTGATCAGGTTGAAAGTTTATAACAAGAAATAATAAATACAAATAAATCAATTTAATTAAATAAATGTCAAGACAGACCATGTTATGTTTTGTTTTGTAGGCTTTTCATGTGCATAGCAACTGTATTTAAATTAACTTAACGACAGTAAACATTTATCTTACTGCCTATGATTTTAACAGTCTCTTGTTATAAATTCACAGTGGCTGCTGACGGCTTATAGCTGAAATGCGTTTGTTTGTTTACCCAAAATAAACTAAAAAAGACTCTTTATCTGTGATTGCCGGTGATTTGTTACTTCTGTTCTTACCACTACCTGGCACCCGATACTGTTTAAGACTTGGAGACGTGCTCGCTGCTATTTTCTATAAATTCACAGTGAACATTGGTTTGAAATTACTAACATGAACTGGTTTTAAGCAGTGGTGGAAGAAGTACTGAGGTCTTAAACTTAAGTAAAAGCACTAATACCACAGTGTAGAAATACTCTGTTACAAGTAACAATCCTGCATTCAAAATGTTATCCGACATTTATAAAAAATACAAGTGTTAGCATAAAAATATTCTTAAAGTACCAAAAGTAAAAGTACTAATTATGCAGAATGGCTCATTTCAGAATTATATATATATCAAAATGCATCAAAATGCATCAAAATGTATTAGTTGATAATCTGTAAGTAACTTAAGTTACCAAATAAATGTATTGCAGTAAAAATTACAATATTTTCCCCTGAGATGTAATGAAGTAGAAGTATAATGTCCAAATTGTACTTAAGTAGCCTGTAGTACTTGAGTAAATGTACACAGTTACTTTGTACCACTGGTTTTAATATAACATTTTTAAAGATTATTATCATTTAAGGATGCATCAGATTTGATTAAATCCCTTTCCTTAACAACACAATAACAGCTTTGTAATCATAAAGAATGTGGAAAATATTCAATCTGAAAAGCCTATTTGAACCAAATGATGGATGAATTAACACAATAATAATAACAAAAAAATAATAATACAAAAAACAATAAGTAATTCTCCTTTCTAAACTGCATATTAAAAAGAATATTATGACATATACAGTTTAATGTGTAACAGGTTACTGTTAAACACGTTTTTCTTCTGTTAAGCTTCATCTGTGATTTGAGCCATGGCCACACTACTAGAGTTTGACATAAACAGACGGCTGAACATCCGACAAGCTCGCTGGAGTAGTCGTCTGAGCTGAGCAGGAATATCTTCATTTACATGGAGGTAAACCAGAGGGTTGAGAGCACTGTTCAGACACACAAGGCCACGACTTATCTGTTGAGCAATGTAGACTCCATTGGACCATTCACGGCATATCTTCTGTTTGGACAAAACTCTTGACCAGAGGTTGAGGTTCTTCAGCACATGATAGGGGATGTAACAAACAGAGAAGAGAAGAATCAAGATGAGCAACAACTTCAAGCTTCTCTGTTTCAGTACCGTGTCGGTGGTATTTGTGCGGCACAGAACGACAATCACATGTCCATAGCAGCCCAGTGTGATGAGGAATGGGATACAAAACCCAGTGAGTGTCCATCCAAGGCTGTATTTCAGGTAATCCTCAACATAGATGGAACTGGTGGTATCATAACATTGCACAGTGTTGTTTCCAGATGTTTTGCTGTAGAACATGTCTGGAAGACTTTGAACGCTCACCAACAGCCAAACCATGACTGAGATCCCCACAGAGTGAGTGACAGTTATTCTTCCCATCACTCTCATTGGATGGACAATAACCAGGTACCTGTACACACTTATACAAGTCAGGAACCCGATGCTGCCATATAAATTCAGATTGAAGCAGAATCTTGTTATCTTGCAGAATGTATCTCCAAAGATCCATTTCTCTCTCAAAATGTAGTACACCATCAAAAATGGGAGCGTGAGCAGATACAGGATATCTGCTAGTCCAAGGTTGAGAACAAAAACATTAATGATCTTTAGCTTCTTCCAGTTGTGCAGCAAAGACTTCAATCCCCATCCATTAGCTACCAGACCAATGATGAAGACTAAGATGTAAACAGGAGGCAGAAATCTGCCTGTAAAGTCAAAGTCAACACGAGGACAAGAGGATGTATTCATTCTGTCTCCTCCGTAAAAGCAGTAAATATTGTAAAGCAAGTATGCTATGGCGCCGAGAGTGGTAGAAGTAGCTGGGGCAATTTGTCTTTAAAGGTTGCTTCCTGTGGAGTGTTATTCTTAGAAATTCATCATTGTGAGATTAAACAGGAAATGCGTGTCATCTACCAATGTGGGTAGATGCAATGGTAAAATGGTATCTTGAAGGTGAATTCTGAAGAAGGGTTGATCCAAAGATTAAATGACACACAGGATGCATATAAACATATTTTTATCTTATGATGTAAAATGCCCCTTCATGAACAGGAACATAGCTCCCCAACGCCTCGCTCTTGTGGTATTCACAACCTCGTAAGTGGAACGTTTCTAAAAGCTCAGAGTTTAGGAGATGTGATGTGTTTGTTGACGTTGTCAGAAATGGCGGGGGCCATGGAAGTTAATAAGTTAATATATTGTAATTTTAGTCGTATATTGTTTTTATTTGTAATTTAATTTAATTTTATAATTTATAATCATAATTTGTGCAAATAAATCGCATGTTAATTTAAAATTTTGAACCCATCTATCTCTATGAGTCCATCCACACTGAATCAGAAACTTTCCTATTTCGCAGTACTTTTTTTCCGCAGCTGTGTCGATTGCTTCGAATTTTGGTTGCTGATAAAAACAAGCCAACCAATAAAATAATGACTTTTACTCAAGTAGTAAGAAGTACAGCAGTTTGACTTGCTTGTGATGCTGAATAGTCGACAAAAGAGAGGTAAACGTAATTCGTTGTCAGGGTAATGTATGGAGAACCATTCATTTCCATGAGCTTTTGATTATATGTGTCAGAAATTACATATGGTTGTTGTGAAAGGTTTACTATAAAGCCTGACCATATAGGACAAGCGATAGCAGAACTTTAATTAGGCCTATTATTATTATTATTATAGTTATTTTTGTTATTGTTATTATTATTATTTTTATCATTATCATTATTATTATTATTATTATCAGTAATAGAAGTATATGAGCTCACTGTCTTTCCTTAAGAAATCCACCAATCCCCAGAAGTATTACAGCTGACCATACCATACAACTGACCATAAAGCCTTGTATCTATTAAAGGCCATGTATCACACAATAAACACATATACTGTATATGATAAACACATTTAGACGATGTTTAGTCCAGTCTTGTTGAATGATGAAACCAATGCAATGAGGATCAGCATTGACACTCGTTATGATGACATGCTTATTTGGCGCCACCCATAGGAAATGCAACCACATTGTAACTTTTCTATACAGTATTGCACACTACAAGCCCATCTCCAGTGTGTAGAGGTGAGTGTGGGTTTATTATAGTAAAAGCAATGATGACAATGATGAATCGATGGTTGACGGTGTGAAACTTTAATTTTTGGTGGAATGCACTGAACACAAATATTCGTGTCGGCCTTGGTGTGAAAGGTTTGAATGAGAAAAATCGTTAACGAATATTCCATATTTTTGTATTGTTTTTTCGTTTCATCCCCGGTGTGAAAAGAAAAAAACATTTCTGCAAGAATTGCATTTTTCGGCAATTTGTTGGCGAATACTTCTGTTATGGAAACTGCTCAGAAACCCCTTTATTGTCAATCTGAATGCTCTAGGTCTCTAGTTTGTGGCTGTAAAGTTTCATGAGGCTGTGATTATCCTAGAGGTCACCATAGGTCATTTTATACAGTGAGGTCAAGTTTCAAGAAATGGTCTCACCACAATGAAATGGTTACTATGGGGACTAACATCATCACACATGAATACAATTGGGCTCATTGGATCCACAAGAGTCTCAGATTTCCAGTCATACCCAATTTATGTAATTCTAAGACTGTTTAGGGACCCCAGTATGCATTTTAGAATAAGCAAAAATAACACATTTATACTGCATTCAAAAAAACAAAAAAAATGCCCATGCCCCAAAAGTGCATGTGATTATCATAAAGTGGGCATGTCTGTAAAGGGGAGACTCCTGGGTACGTACAGAATGTTTATGGTATCTTATATTTTTCTGATTTGTAATCACCATCATTTAATGTGTTGTCTAATACTGTTTTCCTCAACCCATGCTTAATCAAAATTATTACTATTTCCACACAGTAAAATCACTGAAGTTGGAGGATTCTTATGCTATACTATGCTGACATAGTTGTTAACATCTCTAATGTCTTGTTGTCTTTTGAAGGCACATTGTGCATTATAGTAGTTATATAATATACGTATATGCAGTACCAGTACCAATATACATTAATCTGCTGTTATTCTTTTATGGTCTTACTGTGCATCCCTTTGATGTACAGTCGATAAAGGGGTGTTGCTTCTGTGAAGTTCATAAATTTGCATCCTGTTTATTTTTACACCTTCGCAGTATGAACTTCCTGTTTCGATCCAAAGATATCATACATAGCACGGAGCCTCCCCACCATAACCATAATATGTCGTCATGTTCTCTCAGCAAACCTTTCTGAAAGTGAACAGTGACATTTTCAGAATAGTTTAAGTGCATTTTCTTTTTTAATCTGAGCTTTTTTGAGCTTGTTAACAGTAATATGACAATCACATAGATAAAACCTTGAGCCGGTACAATAAATGTTGAACAGTGGCAGATGATGCAATACAATTGTTTAATTTCACTCACATATCAGACAATTTACGCCAGGGGAATTTAACTAGGGGCGATAGGCAGCGGTAAAACAGCTTGACGGGCCTGCTGGAGTAGTCGTCTGAGCCGAGCAGGAATATCTTCACTTCCATGGAGGTAAACCAGAGGGTTGAGAGCACTGTTCAGACACACAAGGCCACGACTTATCTGTTGAGCAATGTAGACTCCATTGGACCATTCACGGCATATCTTCTGTTTGGACAAAACTCTTGACCAGAGGTTGAGGTTCCTCAGTACATGATAGGGGATGTAACAAACAGAGAAGAGAAGAATCAGGATGAGCAACAACTTCAAGCTTCTCTGTTTCAGTACCTTGTCAGTGGTATTTGTGCGGCACAGAACGACAATCACATGTCCATAGCAGCCCAGTGTGATGAGGAATGGGATACAAAACCCAGTGAGTGTCCATCCAAGGCTGTATTTCAGGTAATCCTCAACATAGATGGAACTGGTGGTATCATAACATTGCACAGTGTTGTTTCCAGATGTTTTGCTGTAGAACATGTCTGGAAGACTTTGAACGCTCACCAACAGCCAAACCATGACTGAGATCCCCACAGAGTGAGTGACAGTTATTCTTCCCATCACTCTCATTGGATGGACAATAGCCAGGTACCTGTACACACTTATACAAGTCAGGAACCAGATGCTGCCATATAAATTCAGGTTGAAGCAGAATCTTGTTATCTTGCAGAATGTATCTCCAAAGATCCATTTCCTCCCCTTAAAGTAGTACACCATCAAAAATGGAAGTGTGAGCAGATACAGAATATCTGTTAGTCCAAGGTTGAGAACAAAAACATTGATGATCTTTAGTTTCTTCCAGTTGTGCAGCAAAGACTTCAATCCCCATCCATTAGCTACCAGACCAATGATGAAGACTAAGATGTAAACAGGAGGCAGAAATCTGCCTGT
>CAKAOI010029302.1:0-15000 GCA_916701655.1 Sebastiscus albofasciatus
CATTCACCGGAAATACAGAGACCAGAGTTCAATAAAAAAAACACCACTTTTCAGAGATTTGGCGACAAAAGATAGAAATTCAGTTTGTTCAGTTCAGTTCAGTTTTTCCCCCATGAGTGAATCCTCTTCTCCAACATAGAGCATCTCTGCATCTCTGCATCTCGCTGCTGCATGGCGATGTTGTGTGTGAGAGCAGAGGACAGAAGCAGGCGCATTTGTCGCTTGTTAATGTCGGACCCTGCAGGCATCGAACGGTTCCTTCGGTGCCGTAGAAAACGAGTACCGTCACGTTTTTAGATTTTTGGCATCGACTTGGTACCGAAGTATCCGTTCTCGTTACAGCCCTACTCTCTACTCTCTCTTACTCCGGCTCTCTGTGCTTCGTAACGTCACTACTCCACTGATGGTTTACTGTAACACTCAGTGACTCTGCGACCTGCCGTAAGTAGGTTTAGTTTATACGGAAGTCAGCTCGCTGCAACGGTCACAACGGTACACATAGAAATGGTCGCCGCTCTGACCATCTTGCTGCGTTGATTTGAATGCGAACGTCCGTTCTACTCCTACATTCTAGTCCTATGGTTGATCCTTTACTCTGGACGTTAGCAGGCAACAAATAGTCCTGATCAAAGCATACAAAGAAACCTGATCGATTGTTGAGGGTACAAATTCATCCTGTAAACTTCATTTTTCTCAGTTTGCATTTATAGTAACAATTCAGATGTGATGATGAAGGCTTCGAGTGTCTGGAAATATTTGGTTTAGGTACCTTGAAAGTGCTTGAATTGTACAAACCCTGTTCATAAATGACTTCTCTAAACACACTCTTCATCAATCTGTACAAGCAACACAAAGCGTATGTGTGTCTCTGTGTGTGTTCAAAGTGAAGACTCCCAATATGAACGTTTCATCTCCAGAGCGAGTCTATTATGTGAACTGTGTTTGCCCGACCCCCCCTCCTCCTCTTCTTCACCTCTGAGGTGGAGGAACGAGAGGCGTCTGGAGGTCGCTCTACTGTTAGCTCTGAGGTCAAACCTGTTTGCCCAGGGCTGAGTGTGTGTGTCGGAGAGCAAGGAGGCGTGTGTGTTTAAGAGAGAGGAGGAAACATATTAGCGGGACAAACCTACCGTCGGTGTTTAACTGGTCTGTGAACACAAATGTTCAAACAGGGACATGACAGGAGCTGCATATGTAAACTCTCCTGCTCATTAAAAGAGGCTTTGACGATCCCACCGTCCGGAGAAACTGTGTTCATGAATCAGAGCTGCAAGATGTTACAAGCACCAATAATCATCATGATTACGAAGAACACTTCAGAGACAAAAATACAGGTGTCCAACGTCATCTCTTAGAAATCCAATCTGTTGAGAGAAACACAAGAGGAGACGTTTTGAATGAATACATCTGTAAAGTCTCACATCAGACGTGGTTCTGTGTAGGAACTCACAGCTCACTTGTTGAAGGTGAAGAACAGATTGTGGTGTTGGTTAAATATTGAAAAAGTCAACACTGTTTGTTTCATTAAATATTGAACTGAAACCACAATATTTCCTGAACCGTAACCAACGATGCCGAAACAAAACCACCATCAGGATGCCGACCTCAGTCTCCACCCTGAACGTTCCCACCACTTCCGTGCAGCTCCAGAACGTACATACGTACGTACGATACAACTTTATTGTCAGTTTACACTGAGATTCCTTTTGCATCTTTAAGCTGGGTTTATGCTCGCCATCGTGTCCCCGGAGCGAGTCAAACATGACATCATCACGTGTTGTTGTAAGTTGTCGCAGCGCTTGGCCGTGCATCTTTAACGGGAGGTTTTCAGACAGGACGGCCACAGTAAGATAAAAGCAAATAACTTAAATTAAGAAGTAAAGTACTGAATTAGAAAGACGGACAATTGGTTCTAAATGCTTTAAAAGCAGGAGATCTGTATTCAGCCAGCAGAATCTAACAGTTTACAGGATATTTAAACCTTTCAACCTTCGTTTCCTTATAAAACTTGACTCCTTTCTTTACCATGAAGACAATAAAGTTACGTCCATCAATATGAGATATGAGTTCACAGTTAATTAGGAGTTTGTTTTATGGCGTTTTGCCGGTAACACTCGTTGACTTCTTGCTTCTTCACAGAATATGTTGTTTGGTGTTTCGGAGAACGAACGACGCGTTGAGCATAAATGCCTTTGTGTCCATCTGTGGAGGCCCCACGCCACGGTGCCTCGCACCAGTAAACAAAGCTTTGGGCACTTCCGTTCAAGAAATGTGCACACATGTTAAACATACAGTTACACATATGACACTTCTGTAGACGTACAAACAGTTAAGACAGTTAAACACATCACATTATATTCTCTAGATTCAGATCTCATTTAGCGGAACACTGATTCTGGTTCAGCTCGTCCATCACTGGACAACATCGAGCCGCTGAGTTTGATCCAAGCAGCAGTTGCTGTAAAACAAATCATGTTATAAACCTTATTTCTAGAAGACAGAGTTGTGGTGTCTGAAAATGCCAAGAGTCATGCTGAATTTACCAAACATTATTACCAGTAATTATTAAACATATGTCTCTTTAATGCTAGTTTTATGTGAACATAGTAATAATGTTTATTTAGTACCATCATCAGGCAGATATGGTGATGGAGAGACAGGAGGACAGTTTGCAGATATCGAGGTGCAATCAAGAAACTCAGTTTTACAGATCTGTCCATTAAATCAACTAATCATAAGAGTGTTAATGTCTTTGCACACCAAGTCCGTATTTCTCTTCCGAAACTGTCGCATTTTGAAGATTAAATACGACCTCACGCATCAGTCCCGTTTAAACGCAGACTCCGACTTCATTAAAGTTTTCAGAACATGTTTGATTCTGTGTTTTTTTGCATCCATCAAAGTCGTGTTGTTGTGACCGCTCACAGCCACCGTCCGTGCAAACGTCATCCTCCAAAACGGCACGCTAAACATTCACTTCACCTCCCGACACAAAGCACTTTATGATTAAGAAAGAGAAGAATAAAGAGATGCAGAATTGAAAGGCAGATTGCGGCAGCTGATTGCAGAGAGGCTGTACTAAAGATTAGACACCATTGAGCTTTAGGCGGCTAAACATTAGCTTCTTCGCTACATCGCACTCACGTAGTTAATTCAGTTTTCTCTTGTACTGCTAATTTTTACAACGAATAGAATAATAAAGCCATCAGACTCAGTGTGCACTGTGCGCTGTTACAGATTAAAACAAAGACCTTTAGTTGACGAAGAGTTTCTTCGGTGGAGGACAGCCGTATACCTCACACTTTAATACACTTTGTATTTAGAAATCAATAATTATGCAGCCCCACTTCTGATTATGGAAACGAGCCATTTCACCCCCCAGCCAGTCACACCCCCGCTCCTGCTCCTCTCGCTCTCCTCTACCTCCACCTCTTTTGTAGCTTGTAAAGCAAGCAGTGGTTGACAAATGACACCGGTGGAAAAGGCAGTCATTGTGCCTCAGTGTGAGAGAAGCTTTCTCTTTTTTCTCTTTCTTATTTTACTTTTCTATCCGGGGTGGTGGTGGGGGGTGAGGGAGGGAGGGAAAGAGGGAGGCAAAGAGGTGAGTGTGAATCGGTTAATGTGCTCCATTCAGCAGACATTATACACAGGTTCAATAAAGCAGGAATCTGCTCTATACGCTGGGGCCATTGTGCCATTGAGGGGCGGCTAAAAAGGCCTCGAACAAGCCTCCCCGGAAAAAAGAAACAGCCCTCAGCACCACTCCAGTAGAGAGCCGATAGAAAGGAGAGAATCACATGTGAAATGTAGAGTAGGTTTGAGGTCGGGGGGGTTGATTCTTACACATATCACAAGTTGCTGAGTTGGAAATTGCAGCAACTGTTGCACTCAGTGGACATCGCTCTGAATAAGAGCTTTAAAACATGTGTTTTAGAGTGAAGAAGAGAGAGACGAGAGAGACGAGAGAGACGAGAGAGACGAGAGTAGCTGCTCTATCTGGTTATTCTATTTACCTAAAGCTGACTGATTTGGCCACAGCTCCTGCCGGCTCTAGATGATGCTTTCTGGCTGAATCTCTCAGCGTGTCTCCTTCCTAACAAGACACTCCTCTACTCACATTAATTAAATCAATTCTTCAGTAGGCCACTTACGAACAATCCCCCCCCTCCGGTCCTCGCCACAGAGCTCTCTGATTAGGCCGGCCCCTGTCATGCATATTCACATCGCTGCAGTGACGGCCTTTTAACGAGCTCTTACCTAATCACAGGAAACAATGTTCATCCTGTTCTTTTTATTCCTGAAGGTCTTTTTTTTTCACGTTTCCTTTCATGCGTCTGTGGCTTTCATCTCCTCCTCCGATCCCCCGCTGATACAAGACGGGCTCGCCGGTCGGACGGAGAGAGACACAAGACCCGGCTCGTCCCTAAATAAACAGCAATTCAGAAAGTGACTTGGACACAGAAGAGAAGTTGGGCTCTACGTCCTCCCTCTCCCTCCTCCTCCTCTCCTTCTTTCTCCTCCTCCTCCTCCCCGCCTTTTTACATGTCCGATAGACAAATTGGATTAGCAGCTATTGGATTAAATGGCAAAATGGTGGGATAAGAAATGAGATGAACGTGCTGTGATCACAGCTTTTAATGTTTTTCTCTTTCTGTCTCGTTCATTTCCTCCTGAAGCTCCCTTCCTCCAGAGAACAGAGAGGAGACGTTCCTCTAGTGGAGGATCTGCTCTGCTTACCTTATTTCATAATGTTCAATCAAATCTCTGTAGTTCTTAAGGCTGTCCCTAAACTAGAAGGTCAAGTCCTGACCCCTGCGTTGCCCCCAGTATTGACGTATTGACTAATGGTTCCTCAAAGGGACTAATTGCATTGAAGCAATTAGTCCCTTTATCGATTCATTGAACGACTTTCTATAATCACTTAATCATTTAAGTGATTCATTAAGTAAAAATGCCAATTATTTGCTATTTCCAGCTCCTCAGATGTTTTCTTCTCTTCTCTGTTTTCATATAAATTGAATATTTCGGGGTTTTGGACTGTTGCCAGAACAAAAAATAGTCATTTGAAGACGCCACGTTGGCCTCTGGGGAATTCTTTCTCCACTTTCTGACATTTCATAGATGAAAAGATGAATTAAACAAATAACTGACAGTAAACTGTCAGTGATTGATTCATTGAAATAGTCATTAAATGCAGCTTTAATGCAACATTGAATCTTTGGGTTGGGAATCACCAGAGGCCCCACGCTACGATATTATCACTTACTTAAGTTACGATACGATCTTATGGCAGTTTGAAACATTTTGTGATGTGCTGAGTATTGCAACAAGTTACACTGCCATTTATTCCCTCTTTTCAACTGCAGATGTTAGTTAACATCTGTTATCTGTTTTGTCCAATAAGATACAGTTGTTTTTTTCATGTCAGTTTTCCCTCGCCAAAATTGAGTGTAACTTTGGAGCGTTATTTTACGTTCTTCCCGACAAGCTAACATAACGTGATACTCATCAGGTTTCCTAGTTTCATGTGATGCCAGTATCTTCTCTCCAGCTTTAAGACTGAGCCCATTGCATCCTCTGATAGGAACTTCAGATTGTTAAGAGGTTAATAGTCTATATAGTAAAGTATCGTGATACTATGGTGTATCAAGTTTTATGCCAAGCCAAGACAACAGGTCGCCGACTCCAGCTTCACATTGAACGGACAGACATACTGTAAGAGTGGCTACAAGGTAAAGCCACTTAGTTTTTAGAATCAATATGCATTATATTGACGGGTCAAATTATATTTAAGGCCTCTCAGATTCTTCAGATCAAGTCTAGAAGAACTACAAGACTACTATGATGCACAGATCATCCAAACTAACTGTTGCCAAGCTTCCCGAGCTCTGAAAGTCTGCACCTATAGGCTTTACACTAAAATGAATAAATAAAAGAAATATCTTCAAGCACAAAATAACAGACGTTCATTTATGTGTGCAAAAGTTTTTTAGTGCATCTATTGGTGGCTGCTTGAGTCACCAAGAAACAGAAAAGAGTGCACACTTTGAGGACAGTAAAACCCTTCACACGAGCGTAGGCATCAAACGGAGGCTCTCTACCTGCTCGACACATACTCAAATACATTACACAAATACAACGGTGTCTGGCCGGCAGCTTTGTGCATCTTAGCAAATGAAAAGAGTCATTTTACAAGAGTCTTTACTCAGTAAAACTACAGCCTTTAGTGAGACTAGCGTAGCAGCATTACACACTTAATTAAAAGCCAGCAGCAGCAGCAGCAGTTTGACCACCTCAGGGTGGGTTTCATTATTCCTATCTCCCCTGAATGGAACAGTGGCCGAGATAGCTATCTTAATCTTATTTGGCTATAGAGGCACACGCTGTCTTTTCACCCTGTTTCTCCTTCTTTTCTGTTATTTCTTACTCTCTCTCTCTCTCTCTCTCTCTCTCTCCGTGTCTCGTATGGATGCATACAAACACACACTGACCCTTCTCTAACCAGCCTTCAGGAGAACCGTCTCCCTCTCTGCTCACACACACACACGGCGGTGGCGGTGGCGGTAGTTCATGTCATTGTGTCCCGGTTGTATTTGTGAGAGTGAAACAAGAGAAGAGGGAGATCAGATAGAGGGGTTGTCGGGATGTGTGTATCAGTTGTATCTTGGCTCTGTGTGTGTGTGTGTTGATTGTATCTGGTGTGTTTCTCTCCATCGCAGCCTCATTGATATGTGAGGTAACACCAAACATGATATTAATGATGATAAAGAGGAACCCTGGTGTATCTCCATCACACATATTCCACTAACCCTTTGATGTCCTGATCAAACATTTGTCCCGATGCCAGACTCTCGGTCTCAGTACATTCTGGCCCGTTCTTTTTTTTTTTTTTTTGCTCTGCCCTGCTCTGAGAAAACGGCGTGTAAGGCAAAGCAGCAAGACCCAGAATGCAACCTGCCAAAGCGCCAGATGCTTTGATCCAAGATGGCCCCCTGAGAGCCAGCACGGATCCACGGCTTCTCGGAGCCAAGGTTGGATTCACAGACAGACATGGTGTCAGCGGAGGCTGCCAGCGATATTTACACCATTTGTCTTCATACAAAACAACGTCAACACTCTGTTGTTGTCACTCCCAACATATGCCACTCGCTGCCACTCGCTGCCACTCGCTGCCACTCGCTGCCACTCGCTGCCACTCGCTGCCACTCGCTGCTCAGTGATGCATCTTTAGAAACAGGCTTTGTCCCAGTGGGATTCAAACCCTCAACCCTGCATTACAGCCTTCATTTATCAGCACAGCTCTTCTTTACATCGTCTGCATGTAGAAAACTGTGTTGCATATTTGTTCTGCTCACTTTCAGTAACATAATGCAGTTGAGTTAATGCACTATTCAACATTAGTGTTTAAACAATAAGTCGATTGATTGATTGATTGATTAGTTAAGACAGAAAACAGTTAATCAACTAAGCATTTAAAGGATTTATCACAAACGTTCTCCGGCTCTAGGGTTGCACAATTAATCCAAATGTGATCAAGATCACGACATGGCCTGCTGCAATTTTTTAAAAACACAGGATGACGAGGAAATGCAATATTTGTTAACGGCAAAATGCAGTCGTTATTAAATACAGCAGGGATTAAATGAAATACTTCTCTACTGTACCAATAGGTATTTTTTGAATGCCACTCCTCCAAATGTATTGTGACGTTCTCCACTATCTAATGTGAAATGTGTCTCATATTTCATTTGAATGTGTATTAAAGAGTTTCAGCTCTCAAACGTGAACAGTGGTCTCAGTAGATGTGACTCGATGTCGTCCACCTCTGTCTCTTTAAGAGTCAGGTAGTATCTGGAGGTCAGAGGTCATCTCTGGAGAGGTTGAGTGAAGGGAGGAGGATGCTGAGCAGCTGTCGAGCGTCCTGCTTCACTCGTCCTCCCCACATCCCTCCTTTCTTTCTTGGCTTTGAAATGGCTCACCTGCTTGCCCTCATTCCCTCCCTCCCTCCCCCCCTCCTCCAGTCGCCTCCACATTCACCATCCCTCCCTCATCTCTCCCTTTCTCCTTCTCTCCTAGCCTACCTTTCCTCTGACCTCCCTGCCTCCTTCCTCTCCTTCCTCTCCTCTCTCTCTGCCTCCCTCCTTTCATAAGACGTGGCTGTTGGTTGGCTGGTAGCTGCTGGCTGGCTAGCGGTGGGGGATATAGCTTTATAATCCCCCCTCGTCTTCCAGCCCGCCTCGCCACAATGTCACAGGAGCTTAATATTTGCCATTATTATTTGCTTGTTTTATTTGACTTCGAGGCAGCACAATGACCTGTCAGCGCCGGCTTTATCCCCCCTCCGAGTGTCGTCCGTTTCAAAGTTGACTACAGTAATCCACGAGCCCCCGATTCCGCTAAATCCTGAAGCTTTCTTTCATTCGCTCGTTCTTTTTTTCCTCTCTCTCTCTCTCTCTCTCCCTTCCCCCCTCCCCACTCCACCCTCCTAAATGAAATTACATACATCTGCTGGCTCAGAGTATCACAAATGTCCACACACTCACCGGTGTCCGCGCACACATCCACGCGCCCGCCTTTTGTCGTCAATGACGCAGCGGCCCGGTCCTCCCTCTCTCTCCTCTGCAGTGAGCGCTGGCTGACTGCTTTCCTCCTCCTCTCCTGAGCAACTGAATCATTCCTTTAAGCAGATTGTGATCATGTTCAGGTTGTTTTTAAAGTTTATTGTCTTGCTATAAAAGCATATTAAAACACGACATCACTGAATCCATCAGAAAGTCACATTTTAGAGACAGTAAGTGAAAGGAGATATCTCCCCATACATGTTTGTCTTCCGTCAAACAGCACACCGATGCCTTTCTTATTATTCAGACCCCCAATTAATAAATAAGTGGTATGAAACGTCTTCTTAGTGTTAATTCTGTTATGATGCCTGTCGCAGCTCCCCAGCTATTAAACCTTCCTCTTGAGAAAGGGAGCGAGAGATAATAACATAAGCCTTAAAGACGATCTTTCATCTGTTTTCATCCATTTCTTCTCTTCACAGACGCGCTGAGTGTCAGATTAATGCTGCCGTCGCTGCTTAAATGGCCTCCGGTGCCAACAAAGCTTATGTCCCAATTGTAGACATAAACAGCGCTGAGTGAACTGACCACAGCAGAGTTTATTCACACGGTGACGGAGAGGGAGAAAGAAAGAAGGAAAAACAAACAACAAAACAGCTTTAGCCAGTCAGCTTTAACACACATACTGAACCCAAATCTACATCTTATAACAGGTACTCACTCTGCTGTTCATCCTGTACATCTCCTCAATTTGTATTAATCTGGACTCAAATCACACATCTCAGTGTTTTATTCTGTAATTAGTAGGAGAATGTTAATAACATGTTAAAACATTTAAAGGCCCCATCCTGTCAAAGTTAACGTGATAATAACATGGAAACGCAAATTTGTTTTAACGGCACTAATTTCTTTATAGCATAAGCAATGTTTAGGATGTCATTTTTAAAGCTGGAGTAAAGATCCTGGTATCATATAAAACTATAAAACCTGATGGATCCATCGGTACCAACCAGGTCAGACCAGCTGGTCATGAAGAGGTTAAATAACGCTCCAGACTGTCATGTCCATTTCCAAAGGGGTCCCTTGACCTCTGACCTCCAGATCAGTGAATGTGAATGGGTTCTCTGGGTACCACGAGTCTCCCCTTTACAGACATGCCCACTTTATGATCATCACATGCAGTTTGGGGCAAGTCATAGTCCAGTCAGCTCACTGACACACTGACAGCTGCTGCTGCTGTTGGGCTGCAGTTTGACCTGTTCTGATGGGAGCATATTGTTTTATGCTAAATGCAGTACCTGTGAGGGTTTCTGATCAATATCTGTCATTGATCTGTGTTGTTCATTGATTTATAATAATAAATATATACACACATTTACATAAAGCAGCATATTAGTCCACTCCCATGTTGATAAGAGGATTAAATACTGGACAAATCTCCTTTTGAGGTTCATTTAGAACAGATACAAATGTGATTAATCATTAAAAAACAATTGATTGTTATTGAAGATGTTGTCTTAATGACACCAAACCAGCATTTTTGCATTTGTCAACAGATCATAATTGTAAATAAAGGTCTATTTTAGTGCACCATAAAACTTTAATATCTTAGATTTACTTGTCATCTCATGAAGTGTCTGCATTGAAAGACATTAAGATGCAAAACTGCCGTAAAATAACTCCTTAATAACTGGTCTTCAAATCACTGAACCTCTTTTGAAATCCTCACGATGATCTGACGGGTCGTCTTTCAGTCTCTCCTCCAGACGGAGGCCGTCCTGGTGGCTGAACATGTGAAGGTTTCCCTTCAGCGCGCTCCGTGTCCGTATCAGTTGTGTTTGTCCCGTTGAACCCTGTAAGTGAGTTACAGCGTGGAGCTTTAGCCCCGGGCGTGGGCGAAGCTTCCATTAGCCATGCATCTGAGCCGTGCTAGCTGTCTCTCCGTGTGTAGAGCAGGTATTACACACTCACAGCGTCACAGAGCAGGTTCTTTTATTTTGAAGGCCCGCTGAGTGATTGGTGGGATATGTGTTGCCCTACAGTGAGAGAGGCTCCGCTCTGTAAAGGCGCTTCGTCGGTAATCGCTGAGTTAATCCCGCCCCGGTTGAAGCCGTATTGACGTTGTGAAGACATGGTGTGAAGTATGTGAATGTTTACACAGGGAACAGTGTATTTACACACACACACACACACACACACACACACACACACACACACACACACATATGAATATCTGGTGGACATATTGACTCCACAGCAGCAGAAACACTTCATCTCTCTCTTCGCAGTTTATACATGTGCTTGTATAAACTGCTGTTCTAATTCAGTCATTTAAAGACACAGATGATGGATGACCTTTTCTCCATCAGACTCACTCTATTGGAACTGATGGTATTATATTTTAGCACCTGTCTTTATGGCTTTAAAGGAAGGCGGGGCAATCGTGAGAAACTAGTAAGAGTACACTAGATGTTTAGAAATGATCCAGCCAAAATAACAAGCCCAGTTGGCAACTCTATTCCAAAGAAGGTACCCAGCAGAACTAGCTGCTAACTAGCTCCAAAAGTCCCTTAAAGCTGGAGCAAATAGGATAAAACAGTCACTACATCCTGACTCTAGTACATGGGACAGGTAACCTGAAAAATATCATGTTCCTCTGTGTCCTCCGGTGCTCTTAACGGCATCTGCAAGATTTCACAGACCGGAGGAAAACAACCAATCAGAGCCGATCTGGAGTCTGCCGTCTCCACCGCAATCTCCGAACGGTGAAACTAGGCAGCGCTGATCAAATATGAATTAATATTCTGTTACTGTAATGCCTATTTCTCTCCTCACATGTTCTCAGAAACATCTTGATGAGAAAGTTTGTGACCCGGCAGCCATGTTGAGATCAAGTTGAGGAAATACCAAGCCCCGCCCACCAGCCGGAGCTCAGCCAATAGGAACGCTCTCTCTCTCTGAAATGACCTGTGATTGGTCAAAGTCTCCCGTCTACGAGGCTGGATGTTCTAAAGCCTGAAAACAGCCATGATGAGGAGCAGGAGTCTAGTTATCTCTCAGAACACTTGAATTACAATATGCTGAAAGGTTATTATGGGATGTCTGCCCAATGATGCCAAAAATATACTGCCTACTGCAGCTTTAAATCCAATCCTGTCACTTTAACTATATAAATTGAATGTAAATGTTAACACGTTAACACAAATTTGTTTTAACGCCACTAATTTCTTTAACGCAATACCACAATCGATCTATCAGAGGTCGTAGCGGCTCATTTTTAAAGCTAGAGTGAAGATCCTGGTATCATGTGAAACTATAAAACCTGATGAATCCATCGGTACCAACCAGGTCATAGTAGGAAGTTAGTTAAATAACGCTCCAAATATGCGCTACATGTTGTCGAGGAAAAGCTGTCATGACCACAGAGAGAAAGACGCCGATTCATTAATTGCTGTCAGGATGTAATGAGAATTAAACAAATATAACAAAACATGTCTCTTAATCTTTACCAGCCCTTCCTTTAACAGGAAACAGCGGAGGAATAGCTCTAAACAGCTGATTGAATGGGTGAACCATCATTCACGTGTTTAACTCTGCTTGTTTCTCTGTGTTTGTGTTCCAGGCAACAACAAGGAGGAGGAGGAGGCCATGATGCAGGAGTGGTTCATGTTGGTCAACAAGAAGAACGCACTCATCAGACGACAGAACCAGCTCTCTCTGCTGTACGTATCTCACATGTTCAACCTACACACCGCGAGCATCTGGTTCTACGTCTTTGTGCACTGAGAAGCAGTAAAACCAGGAAACATCACACGTGTGTTGGAGCGTCAGATCAAACTAGTGGAAGCTCCCCGGGGAGGAGGGACTGTACTCTCCACTCCATTCACCCTCTCTGTCTATCCGCTCATTGATTTACATGTGGACGGGATATGAAATCAATAGGAATGTGGCGATCATCACTCTATCGCTAGTCTCTTTGTATGTGGTCAGCGGCGACAGGTGGAGACACACACACACACACACACACACACACACTGCCTTTTTTTCCTTGGTTTGCGTCTGTTGGGGTTTCAAAGTGTGCGAGCGGAGGAGAGATTGAAGTATTCATAATCACATTATATGGTGGGAAAGGGGAGGCTTTTAAAGTGGCCAATTGACAGAAGGGCTGATTATTAGCCCTTTCTGTTCTCTCTCTCTTTGTGGAGGAGAAAAGGCGCCTGTGAAGGACAAATTCTATTAAGGGAGCGAATAAGCTCATTTTTTAATATGGCTGAAAGAGGAAAGAATTTAATTTGTGCTGCACACACACACACACGCACGCACACACACACACATACACACACACTCCACATATACTCACACACATGTAGTCCACACATGGCATGTCCATAGATACACATTGATTTCATTGTTCTTCTTCCTGCTCTGTTATCCATCACCTCACCTGGTCTTTATACATGTTCTTCTTAGTCCACTAACGCTGCCTTCAAATGAAACTCGTGTTTACAACGTGAGAAGTCGTGAACACGATATTCTTGGCGTACAAGTGGTTAAGTCGCGAAGAACACGGCTGCTAAGCATCGGCAATATTAACGCTACTGTCGGCATCTAGAAGCCACAGAGGATAACAAGCTGATGACAGAGGAGAAAGATGAGGCCGTTGGGAACATCAACATTTCTCAGACATATTATTAAATTACGAAGAAAAATAATATATGACAATATATTAACTTATTATGCACCGAAAAATGAACTTCCAAGGCCTCCGCCATTTCTGACGTCACCAAACACGTCACAACTCGTGACCTCTGAGCTTTCAGAGACTTTCCACTGACGAGGTCGTGAATACGACATGAGGGGGCGTTCATATGGACTCTACTGGTGAACACGGTGAACACGGTAAACACGGTAAACACGATGAACACGGTGAACACGGTGAACACGTGAACACGGTGAACACGGTGAACACGTGAACACGGTGAACACGGTGAACACAGTGAACACGGTGAACACGTGAACACGGTGAACACGTGAACACGGTAAACACGATGAACACGGTGAACACGGTGAACACGGTGAACACCGTGAACACGTGAACGCGGTGAACGCGGTGAACGCGGTGAACACGGTGAACACGGTGAACACGTGAACACGGTGAACACGATAAACACGGTGAACACGGTGAACGCGGTGAACACGGTGAACACGGTGAACACGATAAACACGGTGAACGCGGTGAACACGATAAACACGGTAAACGCGGTGAACACGGTGAACACGGTGAACACGGTGAACACGTGAACACGGTGAACACGATAAACGCGGTGAACGCGGTGAACACGGTGAACACGGTGAACACGATAAACACGGTGAACACGGTGAACGCGGTGAACACGGTGAACACGGTGACTCGTGGTACCCAGAGAACCCATTTACATTCACTGATCTGGAGGTCAGAGGTCAAGGGACCCCTTTGGACATGACAGTTTTTCCTCGTCAGAAATGTAGTGCATGTTTGGAGCGTTATTTAACCTCTTCATGACCAGCTGGTCTGACCTGGTTGGTACCGATGGATCCATCAGGTTCTGTAGTTTACTATGAGACCAGGATCTTCACTCTAGTTTTAAAACACAACTCTAAAACCTCTAAAACCTAAAAGAGGAGGCAGCCCTAATGTTCACCACCTTTCTTCTCTCTCTCTTGATATATTCGTTCCTCACACGTCCTCCCAGGGCTGTGAGCGCAGTATGAGTATCAGTTATGTGCAGTAGATTAATGCGAAGCCGGAGAAGGTTCAGGCGAGTAGCGGAATCGATGTTTATTGCAGGTTTCTTTAAGTGCTTAATGATTTAGTCATTAACATATTGATGAACTTTGTGTGTGTTTTTCCCCTCTCTCTCTCTCTCTCTCTGTCTCTCTCTCTCTCTCTTTCTAACTTGCCACAGGGAGAAAGAGCACGATCTGGAGAGACGCTTCGAACTGCTGAACAGAGAGCTGAGAGCCATGCTGGCCATCGAGGGTAAGACACACACACACTCAGTCGGGAGGTGTTGGGTTTAATATGGTGTCTGCAGGTATCAGGCAGCAGAGATACGTCACCTCTCTTCTCTGTTTAACTTACTAAATCTGACTTGGGAGTGTTTAAATGTCACACTTTGTATCTTTAGATGCATTTAAACAACCAAATAATTCCACTTAAATTAAACAAGAATCGCTACTGATTGCAGATGTGAAGCAAAAGAACATCTGGTGATGATTTTGTCGCTGCCAGTGAAGACAAAACGGTTTATTTCCCATCTCCTGGTGTTAAAGAGAACGTAGACCGTCCTCCTCCACCTGTACGGTTTATTGTCCGGCTGCCGACCGGCCTTCATCACGATGATTTGAATTCTGCGTCGGCCTCTTGATGAGGATTAAGATGCGAGCTCGCGAGGGGGATTTC
>CAKAOI010029303.1:8578-24853 GCA_916701655.1 Sebastiscus albofasciatus
TTGTCAATTACGCACAGCATTTGCAAACACACTGTTGTTGTTGTTGAAGGTTATAAAGTAGGAATATGTTGCTGCAGGACATGACAACAACATGGTAGCTACAAAGGAGCGCATTACCTTATAGCCTATTATTGTTTATTATGGTTTTCTCAGTTATGCACAGCATTATTGCAGACACACTGATCGGTATTGTTATTGCTGTTCAAGGTTATAAAGTAGGAATATGTTGCTGCAGGACATGACAACAACATGGTATCTTATATCTATTACTGTTTTTACGCACATCATTTGCAAACACACTAACCAGTGTTGTTATTGTTGTTGAAGGTTATAAAGTAGGAATATGTTGCTGCAGGACATGACAACAACATGGTATCTTATATCTATTACTGTTTTTACGCACAGCATTTGCAAACACACTGACTGTGGTGTTATTATTGCTGTTCAAGGTTATAAAGTAGGAATATGTTGCTGCAGGACATGACAACAACATGGTAGCCGCAAAGCTGGAGTGCTCAAGTGCCATTCAGGTCACAGTTCTGTTCCTGTTCCACCAACAGCTGAGCTCAGTTGTCTGCTGCCGCAACAGAAAGTGTGAAGAAGACGCTGCAGCGGATTGGAAATGACAGCAGCGTTTTTCCACTTGAAGGGAAAAACTGCGGCTGTTATGTATCTCCACACACACACACACACACACGCACACGCACACGCACATGCACACGCACTGATCCGCATTGGAGCTGCTGTATCTGACTGGTCAATTTTTTACAAGTCATCATCTGGCCGGTAGAGGAGAACTAGGCCTGTAGCTATATTGAGCAGCAGCCTGCAGCCTGCAGCTCTATTCCAGATCCCATTTAAATGCGACATGTGCCATATGTGTGTGTGCGCAGATCTTACATATGGAGGTGCGTACATGGATACATGGATAAATGCGTAAAAGGAAGAAAAAAAACAGAAATGCAATATAATATTAGGGCTTTTTTTTTTTTTTTGCTTACCTGCAGATGTTCCTGAAATCGTATCGGCAGTATCTGAGCCATGACTGGAGGATTTATCTATTTGTGTGGAGAATCCGTGAGGAAGGAAGGACAGGAAAGGAAAGGGGGGAAGGGGACAGCAGCAGGAATAGAGGTGATCTGGTTCTTGTTTGTGCCCTAAAAAACGTCCCCAAAAAGTCAGATATGATGTGCAGTAGTGGGTAGTCTGGGTGGCTTCCGTTGCTATCGCACGAATCCAGAGACTGCTCCCATTCAGTAGCCCCACTACGCCAGTCCTGAGTCACAAAAACTGCGCACCTCCGCGGAGAAAAGTAGTGCGCCTACTGGTGCATAAACCAGCTCATCCGCGAGCGCGTGTAAGGATAAAGCGCTGTCCTAAAAAAATATATTCTAAGTGATGACTTCTTTTAAGCTCCCCGTGTTGTGGATGTATTTCCCCTCATCAGAGCTGTCAATATGTGTGCAGGATGTGCAGCTTGTATCCCTCCGCCTGCAGCCCCTTCCCCCTTCCTTCCTTCATTCCCACCAACTTCAGTGAAATCAGTGCTCGTGATCCAGAGCGCCCCACCTTTGCATGATTTCTCTAGAATCACACACACATCTTTCCAGAGAAGTGTGTTTTTGTATGGATGACGTATATCTGTACCAGAGAGCACTGCTGACGTTTCAATGTGTTTTTTTTTTTTTTTTCTACCAGGGAGCTGAAACTGTTTTAGACTTGCTCATCTCATCTACTCTCATCATCCTCATCATTTCCACCATGCCTGGTGCAAGCAGCAGGTTGTGCACAATTAAACAACTCTTAATGGGGCTGTCAGTCAATTAAAATATTTAATCACGATTAATTGCACATTTTTTCATTTGTTCAAAATGTACCTTAAAGGGACTGTTTGTAAGAATCAGAAATGCTTGTTAACAGCGACACCTGTGGCCGTTAAGTCAACGAAAGTCAGCGTCCTGTTGCTCGCGCTTGTGCTCGCTCTAAATAGACATGGACGAGCATCACTCAACACAGTGAGGCGACACACGTCAGCTAAAACCACAATATCACTCTATATTTCACCTGCTTGGCAGTAATGTTAGCTGACATTTGGTGACATCTAGTGGTGTGGTTGCAGAATGCAACCAACTGAGTATCCCTCCGCTCATTCCTTCCTTTCCAAGACTGCGGTAACGTGAGCTGCCGAGTGCAAACCGTGTAAACCGGTAACGCTGTTCGCCTCGTCAGACACCATCCTCACCATAATAACACTACTTTAGGAGCAACGGATGTATCACGGTTTTGCACTCTGTGGCTCATGTTACTACAGATTCACAAGCCTGACGGAGAACTACAGTGGCCTTCAGGTAACGTAAAAAAAATGTGAAAGGCTCTCTCTAGAGCCAGAGTTTGGTGTGTCCGTTCTGTGGCAGAGCAACACGGTGGACTCCGTGAAGAGGACCCGCTCCCTAAGTAGATATGAAGGGCTCATTCTAAGCTAACAAAAACACAACGATTCTTAGTTTCAGCTGATTATACACTAATGAAAACATAGTTATGAATATCATATTCCATTTCTGTTCATAGATCCCCAAAATGTTTCATACTGTTCCTTTAAGTAAGACTTTGAATGCAGCATTACTACAGTGTTGCTACTTTTACTTAAGATAAGTAAAATGTCTTAATACTTCTTCCACCACTGTTAGTTTGCTATTAAGACAAACTTCCTGTTCTTACACAATGTTGGATACATTTCTGCACATGGAAAAAAAATGGAAAACAGTATAAAAATTCAGTGTTTAAAAGCCTGTTAAGACCTGTCAGCTGTTTGCGGTTGGTCTGAAAAAAAAAACTTCCTTTTAAAATCAACAAAGGCCTTTACACCACTGATGTGAGTCAGTATTACACAGAGGATGTGGACAGCACAGACGCAATTTGAAATCAAAAAAGCTACTGTTCCAGAGGATCTGACTCACGCAATACAGTTTTAAGTTCCTCAACTGATACATGTGGTTAAGTTTCATATGGAAGGAAAGAAGTAGGTGTTGTAAAGACATTTATGATCATCCTGGGACGTGTGTAGTTGCTCCTGTTAACACACAGAAAGTAACATGTTAAGAATAAAGTAGATTTAAATCTTTTTATATTGTTAATAAAGCAGAGGATCTGTTAAGTTATGTTATTAACCAGTGGCAATAGGTCTCCATGACATTGTAGTTTATGTAGTTTATTATATTTTTGAATAAAAATTTCTGTCTTCGGGCGTCCTCGTAATGCTCGCCATGTAATTGAAATGTCCAGCTATAGGGATCTTTGCTGCATGCCATTCCCCATCTCTCTCTCTCCCCTCATTTCCTGTCATCTTTTTACCTGCACTACCTAATAAAGACAAAAATGCACAAAGAACTATGAAATTAAACGTATAATTTAAAATTGAAGATAAGACAAAATAGGATAATCCTTTGTTTGGTCCAACAGCGGGGGAATTTACAGCATTACAGCAGCAGAGGGTTACAGTGCAAATAGCAAGAGGCCTCAGTAAAAAAATCAAAATAAGATCTAATAAATAAGTGAGTACGCAATAAAGATAGTCAGTAAGTAAAAAACGAGATAGACTGAATAAGTGGGTTCAGATGAAGAGAATGTATTAGATTTCTATCCCGGCAGTAAGCCTGTTACAGAGCTACAAGATGCTTACACCCACCTGCCAAATCACACTGGCTCCAGGAAGTTATTTAGTACTCATTTACACCAGCGGCCTCTATGCAAATACAGCAGCTCCGGCTGAACGAGCTTTCTGCACTTTCAGCCTGTACTGAAATCCACCAGGTAACACAGTAAGACAACGTTAAACTGTGTTATTACTGTAAAAACATGAGTCAATTCTAAAAACTAAAAGCCATAATGTCATGATGCTCGCTCTGTAAATCATTTCATGGCTTTCACATTATAGCCATTAGCCTATGCTGTAATTTTTACACCTAAATGCCCAATAAACCTACCACAAAACATCGTAACAGGTAGTTATTTTAATTTGCATAGCATTATAGATATAGTCAGTGATTGACGTGGAAAAAAAGAAGTGCCAGTACTCTCTTATTCACATCTTGGCGTGTGTATCGGCCGGTATCAGCAATCTCTTGTGACTTATTCCTATTTATTATTTCTTTAAGCATGTTATACTGTCAGTCATAATCAGCTGTGGTTTTATTGCTATATTATTATAATACTTGGGCTATGCATCTTCTATAGTTGGCCTATATAGTGTAGACGTTATATGTAATTTACAGTAAGTCAGCCTCGCCTGAAAGTCACCATAAAATACAATAACAGCGTTGGCTCTTATTGTTAATAAGCTGATATACCACTCTGAGAAAGTGACTGGTGGTGTTAGATTTAACTCTGATATGTGTATAATGTTGTTTTTTACACTCTTAGTTCTGCTGTGTCGTATCCTGACAGGCCCAGGATTTATGGTTTGGCCACAGAGACGGTGGTTTCACTCTGACAGGAAGCAGGTGTAACCAACAGCGTCTGGTCAGTTGCCACTGGAACACACACACACACACACACACACACACACACACACACACACACAGCTCCTGGTGTCTCGGTTAAAGCCACAAACACTGCACTCACCACACTGACCCTCACTGACGAGGATCCATCACAAGTAGAGGTTTGACAACAGTAGAGGTTTGAGTTTACCCAAAGGACTTCATCAACCTTCCACATGAATCCTCTAAATGGACCTCAGAAACCCCAAATAAAGACCGTAGTCCAAATTAACTCCCTGTGCGTTCTAGGATTGATTTTAAGATTTTATTATTAACATATAAATAGTTAAACGGGCAAGCTCCGACTTATCTCTCAGACCTTTTAAAACCACATCTTTCATCAAGGACACTCAGATCCACGGACCAGCTGCTTCCGACTGTCCTACAGGTCAAAGTTAAAGCTCAGGGGTGACCGAGCCTTTTCAGTTTCAGCTCCAGAGCTCTGGAGCGCTCTGCCTCCACATGTTGGGCTGTCCCCCACACTGCCTGTTCTTAAATCAAACCTCAAAACGCACTTTTATTCCTTGGCTTTTAGCTCGGCATGAGAGCTTTTATTATTTTAATGTCCTGTAGGTTTTAAATTGGTCTTAGTGTTTTATTGTGTTGTTTTTATGTTTTTTTTTATCTGTAATCGTACAGCACTTTTGTTGTTTTTAAATGTGCTTTATAAATACATTTGGATTAGATTGGATTAACTCATTGTTACTGGCCAACAACAGTAGATTATAGGGAAACTGTGGTAAAATAAATGAAATAAAAATGTAAAGCAGATGCATTTTGTTGTTGTATTACACAATATCACACCGAAAAGACACCTGTAACATACCGTTTATTTAAAATCAAAGTCATCAAACAAACTTGGGGAAAGATACACACCAAATCTATACTTGTGACTAAAATAAAAAAAATCACAGCTTCTTAGAGACATTTATCTCAACGGTTCATGATCACA
Organism: Sebastiscus albofasciatus; assembly: GCA_916701655.1. Classification (NCBI taxonomy): domain Eukaryota; kingdom Metazoa; phylum Chordata; class Actinopteri; order Perciformes; family Sebastidae; genus Sebastiscus; species Sebastiscus albofasciatus. The sequence goes on from CAKAOI010029303.1 coordinate 14,069, forward strand.
CATGACCATACAGTAATGATGATGATGAGCAGGAGGCACAAAGTGATGGTGAACATTTGAGCTGCAAACTGGGAGGCTCTTGTGAAGCAGTTTTATATCTTTTAACAGCAGAATGACGCTGTCATCACGTCTTCATACGATGGCGGAAACATACATGAGATATTTTCCTCTATAGAGAACAGGTAACCATTGCTAAAATGATGACAAAACAGGAAAATCATTCAGTCAAACCACATAAACTTTATGATCTCTGATTTCTTTGTTTGTGACATTTACATAATCTCTGTTTCAGCACATTAAAAGTTAGTATTGTGTATTTAAATTTAACATAAAGAAGACAGCTGTGATTTCATAGTAGTGAGAGTTGTAACAACATCTTTGTGACATACAGTTGACCCACAGTAATCTTTCAAACTGTGCAATTATCCTTATATAACCCATATGAAGGTCGTAGTGGTGCAGTTTTAAGGGCGTGCAGGATAGGTTAAAGATGTCGTGTGCTTGGCCTGGCTCTTGCTGTCTATCAGAAGCAGCTGGTTATTCTTGTGGTGAGAGATCATCTCGTCGAGGGTGCTGAAAATCTGAGAGAGAAAGATAAAGTGGGAGAGGTAATGAAATGAAAAGCCTGAAATCCCCTTCCTGTCTGTCTCTCTCTCTCTCTATCTGATTTGCCCTCCTCACCTCTACGTTCTTCTTGCCCTCTTTTCCGAGAGCGTAACCTTGCGTCTCCTCGAGGAAGCGGATGGGAACGTTGTACACCTTCTGCTGGTAGAGCACGGCGAGGGTGAACGGCTGGCGGGCGCCCTGGGCTGAGCTGTGTCGTATGAGGAAGGCACCGTCCTACAATGAGGAGAAAGAGAGAGAGGAACATGTTGACTCAAAGAATAGGGAATAAAAAGGAATGTAGAAGTAACATTTGGGAAGCTTTGATGCGAGAACAAGGGCCAAAAGAGATCAGGGAAGTCGAAATAAAAGTGAGGGATGGATAAGCAGTGGAGGAAATGGTGAGAAAACAATCACCATCATGGAGGCCCTGAAGGTGTCTGACTAAGGTTTGGCTCGCCAGCACAAATATGCACATAAACATCCAGCAGATTGTCTGTGCAACACCCTCGCCTGAAGCCCTTGTGTTTGATTGGTTGAATAAAAAACGGATTGGGGGTTGAAATGACTCCCATCATTAGCTGATTAAATGAATCAGAAAGGTGTTAACTGGTTTACCTTGTTGACCCTCAGTAAGAGATCCTCAGCTGACTTTCTGTTGCAATTCCCAGCAAACCATTCTTTGCCCTGTAATATGACATAAAGATATCAACAACCAGTCCGCACTAACTTGTGTGTTAGATTTTCCGTGTGCAGATTGATAAAATACCTCATTCCCAGATTGTTTGGTCGCCCTCGTACCACCAGAGGAGGCTTCAAACAGATAGAAAACATGTCATGTGTTTTCCCAGGTTTGGGAAATCCTTACTTGGCAACAGGCATATGTTTAAAGAGAGTACGATCCATGCAATGTTTGGATTGCTTTAAATAAAGAATCTAAGCAGAGCCCTAATGATCACAGTCATCTCTTGGGATTAAAAAGAACTTTTTTGAAAAATGTGAGCTTACCCACAGGCTTAGTGTCTGCCATCGGAGGATTCAGAAGGCTGGAATCAAGACAAGAAGGCTAATGTTATACACTCAAGTTTAATTCTGATGTACATGTGCACTTACAGCTGCAAAAACGTGCTGGGAATGAATGTAAATCATTGCAGTTTGAACACTTTTAAAGGTGCTACTGATAACATTCAGCCACTACAGTAGATCCACTGCATTTACTTCACAACAAGTCATTGCCAGGCACTTTGTTTTCCCTTTTATACCAAAAACATACCGAACCATGAGCCCAAAACCGAGGAACATACTGAACCGTGAATTTTGTGTATCGTTCCATCCGTAGCATCCTTGACCTCTCACCTCAAGATATGTGAATGAAAATGATCTCCCCTTTACAGACATATGCATGCACTACAAATGTGTTATTTTCGCTTATTCTAAAATGATGTATTTGAATATTTCTGCACACTGGGGTCCCTAAACCATCATGAATTACATAAATTGGGTATCACTGTAAAGCTGAGACTCTTGTGGATCCAATGAGCCCAACTGTATTCATGTGTGATGATGTTAATCCTCATAGTAGCTATTTCACATAGGGACTTTATTTTTACTCAGATTTTATACATATGGTGATGTGTCTTTATATTATGACAGTTTTCCTAAGATTGGATTTGAAAAAAATCACAATATATCTATTTTGCTTACAGTATCGCAATATATTGAATCGTTACCCCTGTGCCGTGATTCGTATCGCCAGATTCTTGCCAATACACAGCCCTACAATAATGTGTATGTTGCATTGTAGATGTTTAAAGGTGTTATTGAAAACATTTATAACATTCGGCCACTAGATGTCGCATTCTCCCTCCCCTGTTCCATTGCATTTACTTCACAACAAGTCGTTGCCAGGCAGTTACCGTCAATCTCAGCCATTTATCCGTTTTTTTCCACACTAACTGACGACCCAGAGACACCACGTGATACCAACGTCGTTTTACTATTGGCTCATAAGCCTTGTCAGAAGTGGGAACCGAACGACAGATATCTTCCACAGAGATAAACAAAACATCCATTTCGGACCCACCAACATTTTTTAAATGATTAATTCACAATCAGAATAATCTTTTTTCAAGAAATGACAAAAAACTTTCTGTAGATGTATCTTTTTTTGTTTTTGTTTTAATATTCGTCTACATAAAAATGTTATCAATAAGACCTTTAACTAATGTTTCATGTGTCTAACAAACCTCTTACCTGTGTTTAGCTTCCTTCAGGTTTGCAGGCAGAGGGGGTTTAACACCAGTATTTGGTGGAAGGGGTTTGATAGGAAATGAGGCACGCCTTGCTTCGACTGAAGGAGCTAAACAGACAAGATATGTGTATCTTCATCATCATGATCAAAATCATTTCTTTTGGTTTGTGCTGATATTTGATAACAAGTAGAGAAGATGTGGTCTTTACCCGTTTTTAACTCATTCAAGGAAGGCACGAATACATTCTGGAAGGAGGGAAACAGAAAGTAACTGCTGTGTCACACTGATGAGTTTCATTTCCTACGTAGGAAATGCCTCTATCTTGACAGCCTTACTTTAAATGAGAACAGAGCTTAGCATGAGGAAATGAGATGAATAGACACACTCACAGACTGAGGTCTGGGAACCGGAGGCTTTATCCTGCAGATAGAGGGAGAATGTTAATTTTCATTACATGTTTAGTACCAAGAATTTACTGTGTAATGCCACTGATATATAATCTGCCACATTTGCATTTTGCAGCAAAAACACAGCAGCATCATTGTGTGATGTGACATGCAGTATGAAGCTATGCGGACAGATCATATCGCTGGTTAGTGCATATCACCACGCTCTGGTTATAGGCAGCAGGTTGAAGTGCACTTACTTGTGCATGGGGGAAGGTACAGGTGCTGTCTTGGGAGGTGAAGGCATCATCACACGAGGGGCAGGAGAGTAAGCTGAGGAGCAGGAGGAGAGGAAATTATATTTTTTATTAGACTTTTCATCATCTGGAAAAGAGATTTGATGTCACTCACAGACCAAACTTAAAGTATGTGAAGTGTGATGCAACCTACCAGCAGGTTCTAGATACACGTCATCATTATCATCCTGAAACACAAAATGACAAATACATAGTATATTTATTTATATAGTTGGGTGAGCATTCAGTAATGACACATAACATTACAGTTGAGGCAAAGCACTGAAGTCACGCTCGCATTAGTTTCATTCATGCTTCGTAATGAGCGGCTCATTCACAGCTATGCGGCTGGTAACATCCGATCATCTTCATGTGTGCATGGCCATTACAATCCGATATACCCGTTATACTCTCCTACCAATAAGGCCCTTTGCTGCCTCCTCCTCCTCTTTATGCATTAAGCTTTGGTTTTGTTGATTTATCTTATCTCACCTGTTCTTCATTTGGATCCAGATACACATCTGAAATGCAGAAAGAAAACACTGGCAGTGATCTGTGTTGTTGTGGCGTCATACAGGCCTCTAGCTTTTTTAAGTGACTACAATATTAAAAAATAGTTAACAGTGCATACAGTCAAACACGGCTGATCAGAGAATGTGTCACCTATTTAGTCAATCACTTAATATATTATTAATATAACAGGTGGAGGCATTTAAACCAAAACAACACGTAGAGTAATGAAACAGACTTGGGAAAGATGCAGGACTGCTGATTCTGTGTTTACTGTTTGTGCAGATGTGGTATATCGGTGTGGCATAAGGCAAACAAGTAGAAGAAGAAACAGACCCAGAGGTGCTGTAGGAAGGGGGACCCGGTGTTTTCAAAGGATTTTATGTTGTCTTGTAAGTTTCATCTGGATTTGAATGATCTGTCATTATGTTTAACTGTCATTTCTACATCATTTTGTTTTGTATTTATAGTTTTGTAATATCGTCTTCTCAGCTACAGTTGGTGAGATTAATTGGAAAGGTTTCAGGTATTCAGAAATGTGTAATAGAGAGATGTCTCCAAGTGGTGGGACACAGTGAATCTCAGATAGTTCATGACCTTTCACCTGAAGCTTTGGACAATCAACACCAGAGAGAGAGAGTGGAAATAATCTTCTATTAAGGTGACAGGTTCCTCGTTTTTTGGGTGCAAAGTGATGATTGCTTTGATGTTCTTGCAGATCCATTTGCTAATTAAGGCTTTTTACTTTTAATACGTACTACAGCTGCCCTTACAAAGTACGTACTGTTGCATGCAGTATGCATACAATTGAGACATTCTTCTTTTTGGCACACTGCTTATGTATTGGGACATACTAAATATTTTTCTGGCATACTAAATATTATGGTAGTATGGGTATTGGAATGCAAAGGAAGTTGAGTCTCTGAAACACTCAAGGTGCAGCTCAGTGGCACAACAGTAGGTGGCACTCTCTTCTTTGTTTCAGTCACAGCTTCAGTCTCTGCTTAACTACCCAGTTCTGCTTGAATTTTATTACTCCAAACAAACCGTTGCTGCTCGAAACATTAAACACAATATTTTGTGACTGTGCAGTGTGAGGGTTTTTCCTGGTAAAGATCTATGACACAGCAGGGGTGCAGCAACAGCAAATGCAAAATCTTTCATTGAGTTGGTTGATCGAGTGACTGTATTCCTGTAAATAGCACATGACTAATAAAAACAAATATTTATTTAAGTATATGAGGTGGCCATATCACCTCATTGATAAATTGACCTTCCTCTCAGTCAACAGTCATTTACAGGCTGATGAAGTACTTGTATGGAAGGCTTATTTGTGTTGGTAGAAGTGATCACTGCACCTTCCTCGATGATGGATGCAGGGTCCGGAGCCGGAGCAGAGCGGCCCGGTGGAGGAGGCTCTTTCCTCCCAGGTTTCCCCTTTCTGTCTATCTCAGGAGCTGAGGAAATGAAGAGATGAAGAGAGGCGGGTTATACAGTGAATGAACAAAATCACCAAATGCACTGTTTGTGTAGCAGATGAATGACTCACGTTTCTTGGCTTTGTTGTCATAGAAGAAATCCTGTTGAGGTTTCTGGATGGCAGACTGTTTGATTAAAAAGAAATGCAACAACTTTAAACATGTTTTAAATGTCTTGACGGATGCAGAGACACACAGAGGCAGACGTCCAGGACAGTGAGCTGTTACCAAGGGTTTTCCTGGTCTGGGTGGAGGCCACTGTGGAGCAGCCTGCCTCTGTGGAGGAGCAGCATGCCTCTGTGGAGGAGCAGCATGCCTCTGTGGAGGAGCAGCCTGCCTCTGTGGAGGAGCAGCCTGCCTCTGTGGAGGAGCAGCCGGCCTCTGTGGAGGAGCAGGATTGGACGTCCTCTCTGCAAAAAGTAGCATCAAGGAACCAAATTTTAGGGAAAAGATTAGTTTTATATTGTCAGAGGTGTCTATGCTGAACTGTTTATACCCTAAACCCCATATATCTGCTGTAATGACTCAGTGGTGTTACCCAGATAAACGTTCTCTTCCTCTACTTGTGTCTGTGGGACTTTCACATCCGGCAGACAGGGAGGCACTTCATACATGTCACCTTCACCTTCCTCGTCATCCTGCCATTAGAAAATGCAAAGTGTGACTATTTTAAAGGTGCATTTTCACAAATACTCATTACCACATGAATACTGAGACATTAGTATAAGAGTTTCAAGACTGGAAAGCCTTATGTCTACATTTTAGAGTATATTTTGTACAACAGCGTAAAACTATACAGGAAATCTGGAGTATAAGCAGCATAACTGGTTGATAAGTGAGCAAAAGGCCAAGATTCAGATTAAAAAAGTCATCATGAAACACTTTTTGTCATTAAAAGGGGGGTGGACAAGCAGCAATACGCTACCGCCACAAAAAGAAGCAACAGAGCTTATGTGAAATTTGGTATAATAATGAGATTTTAATAATTTATCACCTTTAATAATACCTCAAATTCAGGAACTTGTTGTCTTTCTACTTACAAACTCATCCTGTGGCCACCCAAGGTGTGCATTGTCGTCTGGGGGAAAAAAATACATTGATAGATAATAAAGTCTGTAATCCAGTGAGGAAATAAAGACAGGAGGAATCAAAATATATTTCCCATTTATTAAATCTCACCTGTCCTTCTGGGTGGAGCTGGAGGTCCAGTGTGTCTGACGGAAAGAAGAGAGGTAAGATGCTGCAGTACTAATATATTTCATGCACATTGCATTAACAGCAACACTAATGAGGTTTTGCTAATACTTACATGTTCTTTAGTTTTCCAAAGAAGCTCTGAAAAACACAGAAACTTCAGATAGGTATGCAGAACTTTAACACAGACGAAACTAACGTAACTGCATGCCTGGCTAGCAATCATTTACTTTTACTTATCAGCTTCATCATCAAGCCTGAGTGAGTCAGTGGCTGCTTTTTTGGGGAAGGCACCCATGATGGACAATAGAGCTTTATTTAGTATGCAAGGTGATGTAGTTAAATAAAGTTAACTAGGTAACACATTTAAAGGGACTGTGGCGACACATGTCAGCTAAAACCACAATATCACTCTATATTTCACCTGTTTGGCAGTAATGTTAGCTGACCAGACGAAGGTCTCTCCATGAATCACTGCTGATGCCAGTGTTGGCTTTTCCTGCTTCAGCCTCCCGACCGCGAAGCCAGAGACGATAACGAAGACGATAACGGAGACGATAAAGTCACTCGCAGCGGAGCCCCGTCATTTCACAAGACACTGGAAACCTCTGTTGGTCTGGAGGAGCTGCAGCAGTTATTTCTGCACAAACGTCCACTGTACATTCACTAGATATTCTCAGAGCTACGAAGTCTTCTGCAGTGTGGAGTGTGCGCGCATAAACGTGAGAGGTGGAGTGAAATAGCGAGAACGAGTGCGGTGTGTGAGTGAAGGCAGGCAGAGGAGCAGAGGAGCAGAGTACAGCAGAGACTCCGGCCCTGGAGACCAAAGCTACGGTCTCCCCCGCGTCCTCCAACCGCGGCCAACACTGTTTAACGGACGGGCTTCACTAGATATAACTTTGCGGTTTTGGTGCTTCACTGTAGTTTGTGTTGGAGTCTTGTCTGAACAGCGAAGCCACACGCTAGCACGCATATGCAAGCGCGCATGGGACACCAACCCGGGGTGATTTATACGTGTAAGAAGTTGCAAACAGTCCCTTTAAATAATGTGATTTTTAAATAGAGTATAATAGTCAACTTGAAGAGATCTACTGCTAAGTTTGACAGTTTCTTTGTTAAGTCGTAGGGCATTATAAGTTTCCTCCAAAACAGGGAAACCTTCAAATCAAATTCATTTTATTGTGTAGCCCAATATCACAAATCACAAATTTGCCTCAGGGGTCTTTACAATCTGTACAGGATATCACACCCTCTGTCCTTTACAGTGTGACCCTCTCATTGAATAAAAAAAAATAACAGGGAAAACAATGGAAGAAACCTCAGGAAGAGCAACAGAGGAGGAATCCCTCTTTCAGGACGGACAGACGTTCAATAGATGTCGTGTGTACAGAGTAATAACATAATGAAAATACAACTTAGACAATCCATATGACCAAAATAAAATGATACATATAATGTGAATATATATGAAGAGATGGATCCAGGAGATGTCAAGCAGCTTCCAGGCGTCACCAAACAGATAGAGCCTGAGCAACACAACCTCTTATGTTGCAGCAAATGCATAATATAGAGTGATGGGGTGCTATATTTGTTTATATACTTATAATTAATATTTAATCTTCATGAATCTTTTCCTCATGAACTGTATCTCTGTGACTTTTGGTTTCTGCTACAGTTAATTCACAATCAGTGCTGTTTTAAAGCAGAGATTCGTGAACATTATCAGTTCAAACAGAATAGTTCATCTGCAGGGATGTGACAGAGGTGTGACAGGAGGAGGCGGAGATAAAACACGCACATCAAGTGAAATCAGGAAGTGGAGAGACCATATCTCTGTTTTCCCACAGTGCCAGGCAGCCATAGAGGAAGTACATTATCATAGGTGGACAGGGAGGGAGGGAGGGCTCCTGAGTTTCTGTTTCTCACACATTGGCACACAACATATCAAGTGTCACAGTTGTGCTACTGTTGTGATATTTACGACCATTTCCTATTACAGCAATTCCCGAAATATCTGCATTTTAAGGCCGGGTCAAGTTACAGTGACAATGTTCTGCTTTGTGTCAACCTGCTGTAACTTCATCTGATGAACCACCTGTTAAAGTGTGACAAGTGTTATCAGTGTACCAGGAGGCCAGCAGGAGGAAAAAGGAAAAGGTTGTGTAACCATGAAGTGAAATCTGATGCAAACAAGGACACATGCCATCATTCAAATGTGTCACGGTTCAGACAATAGAATTAGTCTATCTGTTTTATCACGAACAAACATATTAGGTATTAATTAAAAAATGAAAAAAAAACAGTTCTGTAATTTTGAATTTTTATACTTGAAAAGACAGAAAGATAATAAGATACTATATAGGCATGCACGATGATATCAGCACGTCATCGGTTGAATTAAAACGTTAAAAAAGCACAATTTCTCCAAGAAACACAGGCGCGTGGCCGTAAGAGCAGCCCCCCTCCCGGCAAACTGAAGCAGTGACGAGTCAGAAATGATAATAAAATTAAACACTGCTTATAATATAATAAGCTGCATAAGAATATATTTAGTTAAAGTTAGTCTGGAGCCATGTTTTTACAGGTAACCTAAGTTGAAGTAGTTTTCTTATTTTGCCCAGTGAATGTGTACATTTTGAAAAGCATTGTGCTTTATATCTGCATCTGCCATCACGACAACACTAGGTATTATAATATGTTAATTCAACTACAGGAGAAACTTGATGTTCTTTACAATTAGGTGGAATAAAATGTGCTTATATCCGCATCAGCAATCAGCTAAAATTAAAAATAATTAATTCGACACATTCTTACACAAAAATATATCTTATACTGTATATACTGTATATATTCTTGATCCATATGTTCTTAATATGCCCTTGTATAAAGTATTTCCTTTTATAATTGTAATGTAAATGTAATATAATTTATTATTTTAATGGAGCTTCCCAGCAAAAATTATTCACACGTTTGTACCTGTACAACCGGCGTGACAATAAACATCTTGAATCTTGAAATTAGTTGGGAAATATTAGCAATTCGGCATATCAGATATTGGCAAAAATCCAATATCGTGCATCCCTAATACTATATGTGCTGAATAACAGTTATTAAACATGAGAGTATTGATTGAGGTTAGATTTTTTGTTTCCAAAAACCCTTGTGAGAATACTTCTGTAATAGATCTCACTTACACACAATAATATCCGTGCTGTGTTGAGAGTGAAAACTATTAGCACACATGTTCCGATGTAATCTCACTGTGAAATAAAATACAAGTTTTTCTGTAACTTGCTGGAATCTCTGCAAGAACCCCTGAGATATTTGGGAACGTTTGCATGAGATACATCCATCCATCTGCAACTGCTTGGATGGATGTATGTATCTCATGCAAAAAGATCACCACCATGGTTCAAATAAACAAACAAACTCCTCTCAGAATCAGAGACACAGAGTCTCTGAGAGATTTCTTTATTCCACCATCTCTGAGTAAACAACAGTACCTTCCATACTGCTGCATGGTCATGTTTACTGAAATATAGTCTGAAATGCATTATGGGAAAGTGAGGAACAACGTTGGTAAGAAAATCACTACATTTCCAATAAGATTATAGTTCAAATCCCACAACTACAAGCTAAATATGAAGCTTGAGATGTTATATGTGAGCATGTACACTCACCGGCCACTTTATTAGGCACACCTGTTCAATTGCTTGTTAACACAAATAGCTAATCAGCCAATCACATGGCAGCAACTCAATGCATTTAGGCATCTAGACGTGGTGAAGACGACTTGCTGAAGTTCAAACCGAGCATCAGAATGGGGAAGAAAGGGGATTTAAGTGACTTTGAACGTGGCATGGTTGTTGGTGCCAGACGGGCTGGTCTGAGTATTAAACTGCTGATCTACTGGGATTTTCACCACAACCATCTCTGGGGTTTACAGAGAATGGTCCCAACAAGAGAACATATCCAGTGAGCGGCAGTTGTGTGGACGGAAATGCCTTGTTGATGTCAGAGGTCAGAGGAGAATGGGCAGAGTGGTTGGAGATGATAGAAAGGCAAC